>JANRGW010002184.1:0-25424 GCA_024733675.1 Psilopsiagon aymara | reverse complement strand
TTTACTCTAAGGGTGGTGAGGCACTGGAATGGGTTGCCCAGGGAAGTTGTGAATGCTCCATCCCTGGCGGTGTTCAATGACAGGTTGGACATAGCCTTGGGTGATACGGTTTAGTGAGAGATGACCCTGCCCGTGGCAGGGGGGTTGGAACTGGATGATCTTAAGGTCCTTTCCAACCCTGACTATTCTATCATTCTATAAAAAGTCTTCTCATATCTCAGCAGGACAAATTTACTACAAATTATGGACATAATGACCTGATCTTTCTATACTCTGAAGGTAACAGTGAGCTTCAAAGCTAAGTAAAACTCCAGCTACATACCCAAACTATAAATAGTGGTACAATGAAACGACTAGATATTGTAACATTGGTGAATGACCTTGTAGCAATCACTCCACTTGACAAATCCATATTGCTGATCAGCTAATAGCGTCCAATGTGTTTTATACTCACTAGAAGTAGCTGTTATCTGTAAAACAGTATCCTAGTGTGTGCCAACTCAATAGGGGAAAGAGAACAGTTCTAAAGATAAGGACATGTTTTAAATAATGAATTGGTTACTTCTATCTAAGCTCCTAGCTCTATTTGAAAGGCATAAACTGAAATTCTAAGCTGAGGAAAATACTATGGACTTTCTACCATATTTCATATTTCAGCTGTTCCACATGACTGTGGAACTGAAGATGTGGGGGAAGCAGCACCTATTTTAAATGTTTTATGATTTAGCATACTATAGCAGTTAACTGATCTGGTGGAGTAATCATGTTAATACTTAACATAGTTAATACATAAAATGTACTAAAATAAGTTTACAATCTACTATTTACAATGTATATTTTTCCAAGATGTACTCTACTAACTGCGCAGAGAATTATATGGATTTGTTAAATAAGTCACAGTTATCCTTTTTGTAAAACAAGGGGGTTTAGCTGTGGGTATTTGGCGTGGTTAATCACACGGTGAGCGCAGCAGAATCAGGATTAGAACAGGATCCTCTTGTTTCCCAACCCTGTTTTAATCAACTTGGCATTCTTGCCAGTCTAGAGAAACCTCTATTTAATGTTTAAACCCATTTCTATATACAAAAGCTAAACTCCCATTTTGACAGAAGAGCAGCAGCAGTATCATTTTGACAGTAGTCAAATCCTCTGTAGGATTTTACACTGTGTGCTTATTTTCCAAGCCCTTTTTATCTTAAGACATCTGTTTCTGTCCTGGCTGCTCCAAATCTACTTAAAGCCTGTTGCTTGAATTTAACCTTACACTAACGGAACCACGTTTCTTGAAAGGCAGAATTTGCTTTCTATGCAATGCTTTTGTTAGGAATGTTGCATTAAATATGAGAATAAACCTCCCACACTCCCTGATGTCGTTAGAGAAAGTGCAAAAAATACATGAATCTTGCAGAACAGACTAAAAATTTAACCACTGCTTAAAAGGTAAAAATTATTCAGGTTCTCCTTTGGGACAGAGAAAATGGTACACAGACAACTACACTTGCGATCTCAATTATCAGAACTGCATGGTGAAGTGCTCCAGCTGATTAATTTTGTTCATCTTTGTGGGTATTACTGAGTTTTTCAGTGGCTTAGAAAACCTGAGAGTTCTGGACAACCTAACACTATGAAATCCCTCCCTGATTTATGACTTAAAATATTTAGAAACTAGAGCAAGCTGAGGAGAAAAACAGGAAGTTAATTGTTTGGCTGGCAGATGCGCTGCAAGCACCGTGACTTCTTGTGGAGCTCTTGGGTGTTAATCTCTACAAGCTCCAGGAAACCTCTGGGTAAGAAAATGGCGACATCACCTCACGGACAGGCGGCCTCTGAGCCCCTGCTGAGGAAAGAGGGCATTGGGATAAATCACACTTAATGCCATCCTACCGTCAGAACCAAAGCCTGTCCTATGGAATATTGTGCAGAATCCTCTGCTTTACAAGTTTCCCAGATAACACACAGCATTAGGGACACTTTGCCTCTCATTTCCTGCGTGCCTCCCTTGAGTGAGGGGGCACTGCCTGCGGCTCTGCAGCCAGGCACATCCTCTGCACCTCGTCTCCTGTGTTCTTGAGTAAGCACTGCCGGTCACCTACACCTGAGCTACTAACTTCACGGCCCTCTCTTTCCTTCTGAATATAACCCGTGGCCTCTTCGCCAACGCTCTTCTTTACCGGCCTCCCCTTCCTACTCCGCACCACACCAAGCTCACACGAGCGGCTCCCGCCAGACACGCTCCAGACAACCAGCGCAGCAACCCCCAACCACCGCCCCCGCTCAAGCAGCGCCCCCTCCACGCCCGCTCCATCCCCGCGGCTGACGCGCTGGGCGGTGATCTCGCGCTTGCTGCACCTCTCGCGAGATTTGGGGCGGGGCCGCGGGCTCGAGTTTGAACCGCGGCAGTGGCGGGTGAGGACGTGGTGTGTGTGGCGATGTTGCCGGGTGGCGGTGTGCGGGCTTGGGGTGCGCGGTGGTGGGTTCCTGTCTTCTTTTCGCAGCGGCTGAGACCTGTGGCCTGCAGCTCTGTTTCTCGCCGGGTCCCGTTGTTTGTGTCTTCCCCTGTTGTTCCGAGGGAGAAAAAGGTTGCGTCCGGCGGCCCCGGAGGTGCTGCGTCAAATGAAGTGGGTTGGACGCGCTCGTTCTCTGCTGTTTTTTCCTGTACAGTTACGATATGGGCAGGGGGACTCTTCCACCAGACCCGGCGCTAAGCCCCTGCTCGGGGTGCTGAGGACGTGCCGGGACTGGCCGGCCCCTCCCTGCAGTCGCTGTGGGACTTGCCCGCCAGGAAGCGGGTTTTGTGGGAGGCGAGGAGCCCTGCGGACATTGCATCTGGCGTGTGCGACTTGGGAGGCGAAGGCGTGGGCCTGTAAAAGTGACCGATTTGGAGCGTGATGGGAATATCTGCCTTGCGAGAGAAACTGGCTGATGATGTTAGCGGTCAGAAAACCGCGTAGGCGCAGGTCAGGGCAGAGAGAGCCCTTAGGTGTGACCCTTGGGAATAGCAGTTAACTACAAGAGGAGTTAGTGGGAAAGGAAGCTTGTGTCCCAAATTAGTGCCTTTCTGTCTCCTACCACATTATTTTTGTAAAGGAGTACTTAAATGGTTGAATAATCAAGGACTGAAGCCATCAGCACAGAAAACATCATAAAATGTTCAAAGATAATTAGCCAAAAGTGAAGAACTCTTGTAATTTCTGGTAGGATAAATGGAGACTGATTTCTGTTATGTTCTCTCCTACCTGCTCATCTTACTACTTTTTAAAACATCATTTTCAAGTTAGTTTACTTAACCTCATATATAATATTAAATTGCAGGTAATTGCTTTCCTATATAATGGTACAGCTTTATGAACAGAGGTACCTGGACTTGCTTATATTCATCCAGAATTGACAATGAAAAGTTGAGCATGTCTGCGCTCTAAATGCACCCTTGATGTTTTAAACTTCAACTATAAAATTAAAGCCTAATATCTCTTTCTGTGACATCTCTGAGTAAATGAAGAGCTCAAGGATTTTGTATTTGAAACTGCAGGAGAGCATTTTGAATAGATAGAAGGTATACGAGGGAACAAGCAAAAAATCCCCACATAACCCTTCAAAATGATGTGTGCTAGAAGGAGATGACCCAGGGTGTAGTCTGTTTATTTGCCCCACAGGCCCATTGCAGATCATGTATCCTTTGGCAACATTGCCTGGTCTGTCTGTTTCTAAGCTGTCTGACTGCTGCCTCAACTCCAATTTGAATAAGATTTGCATATCTGTGGGGTTTTAGCTTGTGATCTGCATTTTCATGAGACAGCCCCAGGCGTTAAGCCTATGGTGTGAGGACTGTGCTGCAATGGCAGCTTGTACTCATCTGGACTAGACAACAGTTGCTTTTTTCCTTTTTTCTGAAGGTGAAGTACAAGAATAAGGTCAAGAAAGACTTAAATGGACATCTGAAGGTGAGTTAAAACTGTAACTCGGGTTTAGCTTAGTAAGCTAGAAGCCATCAAATTGCTATATTGCCTCTATACCGTTGTTTTTTCAGTAAATGAAGCTTTTTTTGAAATACTGTTAATCAGGTGATTAGTATTAATTCATATTTTTTGCTAATGTGAACGTGTGCCTGGAGTGGTTAACCTATATGCTTGAATTGATTTTGTCTTACTGTTTAATGTTTCATTATTGTATTGTACCTGGCCTTGTGGTAGTAATAGTACTGCTTATTCTTAGTTATGTGTATGCAAAATTCCTGTCTTTCAGTGGCTTACTTTAGTTTAGGTGTGCAAAAATAGTATTTCAAGCTTTGCAAAGGTTAGATATGAAAAACTGGCTTTGGAGCCTGGCTGGATAAAGTCTTTGTGTTAAACTTTGCTAACAGAGACAAGTGATGGAAAATGAGTAAACCAGAATTTAATGATTTCTATCTTGTGGCTCAGACAGGAATTGGCAGAGTGTTGCATTGATATACTCCTGCCTATTAAAATTGTTTTCATTTACAGGAAGCTAGGTAACAAGTAATAGTTACCCATGTTGAATACAAGATAGCAAAAATAGAAAGTGAAGGCTGTACATTACAATAATGACTCCTAAAAATACTCTGATATATTAAGCTGTGAAATTTGCTCTTTCAATACCAGGATCTTCCTAACTTGCATTAGTATAATATATGTGCCAGTTAGAAATGGCAACAACCAAATTCCTTTTGTAAAAAGAAAAAGCACAGAATAAGACCTTCAATGAAGAATTACATTAATCTTTGAATTGCTTAAAAAATTATGAACCTTGGCTTTAAAAACTAAACTGCAGGGTTGTTCTTTATTTGTATAGCATTGGTGCTGCGTGCTTTGAGAGAACTCTTGGATTATGTTGTTCAGAAGCCTGAGCTGATTAGTATTTTCTGTCTTAATAGGATTTGTTTGCAGTGTGCTGGTTTAGTAGACTTGGGAGCAAGCAGTCATGCAGTCTTATGGTGTTGAGTTCCATTGTTTTAAATTCCTTGTTTGGATTTATTTTGACTAACTTTTGCAAAATTCACCTTTACTTATGTCTTATGTTATGATACAAGAAAAAAACAGATGAATTTTCTGAAATATGGTAGAGGTGCAATTGTTAAGTAGGTTTAAATACATGGAAGACTCCATTAAGCACTATAAACAGATAAATCTGTGTTAAAATTCCTTCTTTTAACAGGGTTTCTATTTTTGACTCTTCACCTTTATCTCTTTCTGTATCCCACATGTTACTAGGAGTTAAACTATTCTCATACAGCTGCCTAAATAGATCTCAAGTGTTATTTGTGTCCACAAGAAATGCTATACTTAATTGTGGGTTTATTTCTAATACCACAGGAAACACTGTCAGCTATATGCGTAGAAGTGTATTTCGATGTTGTCTCCTAACCTTCTCTTTTATATATGGTAAGATAGCTATATGAAAGATTAACTCTGGTTCTAGTGGGCTAGGAAACTGGTCTGGTACACAAGAGTTATTTTGTTGCATGCTATTAGTTAAGACATAGTTAGGTGTTAAACAAGTTTATTGAAGAAATAGATATTACTTTACTGTTCACAGGAGTGTTTGTTCATGGCAGTCTTTTTGTGTGTGTGTCTTAATGCAAAAATACATCCTTGCATCCTGGTTAAGGCAGGAAATCCAATCACTTCTTTCAGATTAACTGCTGTCACTTACTGCAGTGTATTTTTTTTAATCCTTTTGTGTTTGCTATGTTGAAGTAAAAAAAGGGAAGAAAAATGGAAACTGAGACCATTTTAAGCCTTAAAAACCAACTCAAGGAAGCACAGAATGAGCGAAGAAAGGCAGCACAATATGGATTGCATTTATTGGAGTCCCAAAGTGAAGTTCAAAATCAGTTGGATGAAACACGTCATGAATTGACTGAAAAAACTGAGGTGATGTTTTAAACTTTGAGTAGAAAAAGTAGTCAAGAACTTTGTTTTCACTCTTTTTTCTAACTGTCACAGGTGTTTTAAATGCCTTTTAGAGTCTAGATTAATTTTAGTAAAGCTCTTAGTGTAAATATTTGTAGAGAGGGCTTTTTGTCTTTTCTCTGAATATGTTAGCAGAATTTTATCTAACTGGGGCAGGGTTTCATACCTAACTCTGCATCAAGCATTTGCTACCATGTTGGAACGTAAAATTAATATGAAATGCTACATTAATTTGTCTTAAAGTATGTGGTTTAGGTATGTTTAGCAATTCATTTTATGCTTTCCCTGTAAGCTTTTTATCACTTGAAGCTGTAAAACGAATGCTGGCAGCAAGATTGTAACATTGAATTCTTGGGTATTTTCAAATATGCTGAATACTGAGGGATTCTGGTTTTATTAATACATTTCTTTACAGCTCAGAAAAGAGTATAGTGTAGTGTTGAAATACAGAGGTATTACTTACTCAACTGTATTCTTCATAGTAATTGAGAAAATTACAATCGGGAAAATCTCTTCCACTTCTCATAAACATCTTAATTTTGGTGTTTTCTTGCAGCTGTAAAGCACCAAGTGATAAGGAACCAGGGCAGGGTTATACTTTTCTGCTGACAACCTCCTGTGGTAGCTAGCGCATTGAGAAGCTGCATCCATAGGCTGTGATCCTATGTTATAGACTGGAGCACAATTACAGACAAAGCTTGTCTGAACTATATCAATTGGTAACTTCCAAGGGCAGAGGGAAGGAATTGTATGCTTTCATGCAGTGGAACAGCATTTTGTGTGGGAACCATGGTTATCCTACAGATTTCTTTGAGCTTTTGAATCTGTGGTTCTCTTAGAAATCTGGTAGTCAAAATAATTACCATCAACACAAGTTTTAACAGTAGGCAGAAGGGATGTTGAGAAAAGTCTGTGTACTCTTCTGTAGAAGTCTGTGTAGTCTATGAGATTTATTTCAAAGCAGTGGACAATTTAGATGTCTTTACCAGACATTGAAGCCTTGTGCAGTAGGGGAGCATTCAATGGACTGTAATAAGTCGTAGCATAATTGGGTTCTGTAGTGGTAGAAACACCTCAAGCTCTCCCTACATTTCTTACACTTGTAGAAAAGATGCTCACAGCCTTAGTGGGGGGTGCAAAGAGATACACAGTCCCCATGAAGAAGAGAGTGTTACACAACCAAATAAGTCATAAAATATCAGGGCAGTTTTTTCTTTTTTTAAAACATGGGTCTGACAATTCCCTAAATGGGGCTTTAACAAAAGATTGAGTGAGCTACAAGTTTGAGGCATTTAGTGTCTTCATGCTGAGCCTGTATTGAGTAAATTGCTCCCTAAACATGTATTAATATTACATCTAGCTTTATTAGTCTGTTATTTCTTTCAGAAATTTGAACAAGAGAAATATTCTCTCCAGAGAGAAATTGAACTCAAGAATCGAATGTTGGAAAGCTTGAGTTTTGAATGCGATTCCCTTAAGCAACAGCAGAACATGCAACTGGATAAACAGAAAGAACAGCTTGCCAGGGTCTATGGACAAGAAGTCAGTGACCTTAAAAACAAGGTTTGCCAACTAATACAAAGCTATGTGTTTAACTCATAATTGCACATTTACTGCCAAAACAACTCAAATAATTACAATGTGTAGGAGCTTGCTTGGTTATTTTTTTTTATCAAACGTCTGCATAGTTACATTGTTAATTATAATAAATTTCATGGTTTATTTTAAAGAGTTTGCTCTAAAGTTGTATTTCTAAGACATTTTCTATGGTTAGAGCAGTCAAAAGCATTGTGTGTTGCAAGAGTTTGTTATAAAATGTAACTACTTAGTTATCAACTGTTTTTAAGCTGGAGAACCTGAAAGCGGAACTGGATGAAACCCGACTGTCTGAGAAACAGCTGAGGCACAAAGTGGAGCATCAGAAGGAAATAATTGCTGCCAAGTCAGAAGAATTACATATCATGTCTGAGCGTGTACATGAGACCATGTCTTCAGAAATGCTCAATCTTCAGCTAGAACTCACTGAACTAGAAAGTGTGAAGGTGAGTGGCTAGGACTTCATTATTAGCAGTGTAGGCTAATGGAAGATAAAATCCTGTGCTTTTGCCCCTTTCAGTTTTCAGTACTTTGTGTATGTTGCTACCTTGTGGCTGGCTGACTATTCAGACAGTGCTGAACAAAATGGCCTTACTAACTACGTTTTCAGGCCATACAACGTCTTCAAGATAATATTTGGTATTAAAAGTAATGGCTACTGAAAAGCCTGTTTGGTTCACGTGGTCCTGCTTTTCCTCATATTGTTGTAAAAATATTTTATTTCATATTTTTTTGTTGGCTTTTTTGTTTTTTTTGGTGTTGTTTTTTTTTTTGTTTAGGCCAGTGTTGAAGAAAAGCTGAATGAACTAGAGTACAGTAAAGAACAATTAGAACTCATAAACAGTAACCTACGTAATCAGCTTGAGCGTCTACAAGGAGAAAAAGAAGAAAGGGAAAAAGAAGTTGTTTCTTACTGCAATGCATTAGAGGTATTCTCTTCATGTTATTCAACAGTGGTAGATGATCCCTGAATGGCACGAGTTGTGCTGTTGACTTTTTAGTGAAGTGAAGTTACTGGCTCATCATCTTTGGTATTACCTCTTGCTAAATACTCTGTATGTTGGCTTTCTTTTATGGAATGCTGTCCATGGAGATCTATGTATGGTAGAGTTTTGCCTATAATGGGACCTTCTCACAGGTCACTGATAGAATTCTGATTTTTATTTCAAGTTTCTACTGAACTCCTTGGAAAATTTTGTACTAGGTAGTAGAGGATTTGTGACAAAATAACCCAGCAAGGCTAACAGTCTCAGTACCATTATTTTAGATGATAAACATCAAAGTTTTCCTCTAGTTGTTGTAGTTGTGTTCTTGTCCTGAAGAACAAGTGGAATGTTAAGCCTAATTGTGAAACCAAATTGATTGGCTCTTCCTGACTAGAACTGTATGCGCAGTTAAGTACTGCAGTACAACATAATCTGTGCTAAAGGCATAGGAAATGAAAGAAGTAAAATCATCTGATTAAATTCATACATGCAGTATATCAGATGCTTAAATGGCTAATACCCTCTTTGCTTTAATCTAGAAAGCTCGTGAAGCTAATCAGGAGCTTCAGGTTCAGCTGGATCACGCAGTGCAGCAGTCCTTGGACCCAACAAGAAAAGGCAATTCTCTCTTTGCTGAGGTAAATTATTCCACAGGTGCCCAAAAATATACAGAGAAGAGAAGAAATATTTAGTAAATTTTATTTCTTATGTTACATTGAAAATATTCAAATATTTGTACCTAATCTGGCCAAAAGGAATCTCTGATCCTCAAACGTTACTTCATTGTTGAGCTGTCTAGGGACTGACCTATGGAAAAGAATTTGTATGTATGCTCTGAATTGAGGAGTTAATAAACTTAATGGAATAACTTAAAGTTACCTTGCTGTCAAGATAGAAGATGGGACTGAGAGTTCATGACAAATCTGCCTGCAGCTTTTAGCTTGTAGTAGCTTTGTTCAGCTGGTAACTGTTCTTTAGCGTAGAAGATAGTGTGTGAAATATAGAAGATAGTGTGTGAAATATAAGATGCTGATGAATGCTGTCTTTTAAAAACAAATGAAAATGGCTGGATGCTTGCATGTTTGGGAGAATTTTTGAATTAGTTCTTTGAAGTTTAGCTGCTGTTAAATGCATAGAGATTTATTTTGTTTTCTGGCATACCCAGGGAATGGATTAAATTAGTACGTGGGGTTTTTTTTGTGGGTTGTTTTTTTTTTTCTGATGCCAGTAGACAAAACCGTTCTACGGCATCACTGAAGCATATGCAGTGTTACTTGGATATCAAAAGATAAATCTGTTGGACTTGAGTGCTTGGGCTTCAGATGCTCCAACACTATCTGCTCACTTTTATCTCAGAGGTATTAAAAGTAGTGCATCATTTCAAGTATGCTTGCTGGAAAAGCAGTATTTGCAGAACCACCATGGATTGCTATGTAATGCCTCCTTATAAAACTCATAATTCACATGGCAAGAAGTCATGTTATCGATTTCATAGTAATAACTGTTAACAATGTTCTGTAGGTGGAGGACCGTAGGGCAGAAATGGAACGGCAACTGATCAGTGTGAAAGTAAAATACCAGTCTCTACAAAAGCAGCATGCATTCACTAGAGAGCAGTTGCAAAGAATGAAGGTATGACCATTACTGCAATACTTCAGGATTTCCTTGGGGTGTGACAAGGCATCACTACAGTGTGCAGGATGGGGCTTTGGTTATCTTTTGAATATGATACAGTAGTCTGGGGGAGGGAAATGGGAGAGAAAATAAATGAGATGTCATTGTGCTGTTTGACTTTTATGGTACATCAGTGTTTTTATATTGCTACTAGTGCTGCTACTTTATCCTGCCTGGAACTTCATTTTATACTGAAGGTTCTGTGTTTGCTTACCTTGTTAAATGGGTAAACCACAACTCCTGACATTCAAACCAGCATTCAGTTAGTCCTGAAAATTGCTTTTCTTTACATCTAATTCTTATGGTACATCAATTGTTTACTTATGAATTAACTATGGTTGATAGGGATGAACGTAAGGAAAAGGGCTTTTACCCTCTCCTCTGATTACACTGTTCCGTTCCCTCTGTCCAGGTTGCCTTCTTGTTTTGTTTGCCCATATTTTTCTCACTTTATCTGTAGTGCAAGAAAAAGTAGTAACTTTTGTCTTAAATAGTTAACTTTTTATTTTAGACTCCCATAGGATGTGAGCCTGTTGGTTAATACTGTTGAGGACTAGTTAGCAGAAGCTAATTTACAAGATAATGTGATGGGGATGCAGCAAAACTGCCAACTGTTTTTATGTTTGCCTTGTGATTTTTTTCCAGCTCAAGTGTGGATCCTTTCATTTGATCAAATACTTGATCGTGCAGTTGAGGAGAGTGCTTAAGTATCAATAGCGATGATAAGGAGTAACACTAAGATAGTAAGTCTATGTTACCTGGCTTGTGAGGGAGAAGTAGGTGGAAAATAATTAAAAAGGACAACAATTACTGATGCAGCAAAGGAACTATCTTTTACTAAAATCTGACTGTGAGAGCTAGATACTTGAGGGAATGATTGAATAGGATCTGTTTCTTCAGAAATGCCCTCCTTGTAACATGAGGGTAGTTCAGACATACTGATTGAATGGTGTAAAAAATCTTCTTAATACTGAAGATTTTCATCAAGAACTGAGGCAGATTGCTGTCCCTGTTCTTCTACTTAGTGGTTCTATTTGGGATTTCAGTTTGTACTCAGTTTCTTGCAGTGTCAACACTGGAGACAGGCAGTTTGTCAAGACAGCTGTTTTGCTTACCTTGCTATCTTAGATCCCTGTTAGGATCCTCTCTACATTGTGCTGTGTTATGGTGCTGTATGTTAAAGCTCACTCTGTAGTTAACTGATTGCTTCATTCAGCAGCTGATTCCCACAGTGTAGTTAACTGTTGTTGCAGCTGTAGTTGTCATAATGCCTGACTGATCACTTCTGAAGATCTGACTCCTAAGCAGATTGTAGGCAGTGCTATTGTGGAAGTTTTGCCATGTCTGGTGTGTTTTCCACAAGGCACAGTATCCCTTACAGTTTCTGTTGTTTTGTTGTTGGTTTGTTTTTTTTCGTAATGTAGATTAACTGCAGTTTGCAGTTCTGCCAGTTAGCAAGTGGGCTTGTAAACAAAAGGAGAACAGGTTAATATCTGCAGGCTTGGGGAATGTAAGGATGGCTTTAGTCAGCTAGTGGGGGTTAAAATTTTGCCTCCCTTATATTCTGTAGGAGCCATGAGGAGGTGATGCCTCAATCTTTCTTTAGCTCTAGTTTGTGTACAGGATCATTGGTCTTTTTTACTAGATATAGTAACTCTGTGGGGTAAATGCTCTCATCTACCTTTCTCTGTTAATCTGTAGTCTTAATTTGTTTGATCTGATGCTTTCCCTGTGATTTCTCCAAGTGTCCTACAGTGGTACCTTATCTGTACCGGCTGGACTGGGAAAAGTGCTACAGTTACCACTAACTCCCTGCTAAGTCTTTCTGTTACAGCATTTCATATTGTTTCTCCACTTGTTCAAACATCTGATGTATCACTTTTAACTGTATTATTGTATTATGATGATATTGTTAACGGCATCAGAAAAATCTGCTATAAATACAAGACTTGTTGATAAACTTCCCCTTTTGTAATGACAGAGGATGTTGCCTTGCTTGAAAGGGTATGTTCCATTAAAGGAACATCTAAAATTCTTGGACTGGTATTACAGAAGGCAAACTTAGTGTTATTTATACCTCAGAATCAGAGTGACTGCAAAAAAAAAAAAAGAAAGGTTTTTAAAACTAGAGTATGTTTTCCCAAGTAGAATGCTTGCAATAGGTGCATTTTAGCTCTGATAAACAACTTGGACTGCAGTTGTTGACTTGGTGTTCATCGTTTGACTGTGAAATGTTGTGCGTGTCCTTGACGGAATGCTTATAGGTTCTTTAGTCAACATGTGGAAGGATATGACACCTCAGGATTATGCTGTTCTGTAAGCTTTCAGCTGTACTAAAAATTTCTAGTGTCAACTTGTGGTGGTAATTGTGGAGACTATATTCAGGATTAAAATGACAAGGTTCCATACCCTAATTCTTCTTGGGTGAGAGGCTGAGGTTTTTAGTCACGTAACCCAGTATTTGTTGTAAAGATTTTGTTTTCCCTTTTTTCCTAGCTGCAAATGGCTGCACTGCTCCAGCTGAAAGGCTCTCAAGCAGAATTTGATCAGCTGGAACGCTTGCAGTCAATGTTAGAACAGAAGAATGGGGAGATACAAGACCTACTTATGAAAGTGAGGCAGCTAGAAAAATTTAAGGTATGTGGTCCGTAATTAAGTGGAGAAATCACAATTGGAAGCTAAAGCATGAGAATAAGGAGAATTATAAAAAATTATCTGAAATCCATGCTTAGATTTGGAAAGAATCCAAACAATTTCATTTGAATAAAGTTCCATTTTGCAGCTGGAAAATGTCCACTTCTGAAGCTCAGAGAAGCAGGGAATTCTATAACACCTAGTCCCTGGTTTGGAAAACAATCTTTTTTCTGGGTTCCTGTGTGTAGCAACTTTGTATTTTACATAGTTATTTGTAGTGTTTAAATTCAACTATGTGCCTAAGGTCACTGAGCTGACATCTGTTTTTTCTCTTGGAAGACACGACCATTTCACCCTTCAACTCTGTGTTCTTTGGCTTTACCACTTGTTACTTTCTCAGTTATATTGGATTTCTTAGATGTTTATTTTTCATGTGTCTCATCTTCGCAGTTGAAGCATGCCTTTTTCTAGAAAAAATAAATTGCTTCATCATCCTTTTAAGCAATTCCTTCAGTCCTCGTATGCGAGTTGGTATTACCTTGTTGTATTTTTCTCCTTCCAAAATATTAATAAGAACACCTGTATGCGCTATGCTACTGAGGTTGGTATGTATGCAGAGTTAAAATCTGTAGCTTTTCTGCATATATATATATATGGACTAGTTTGGCTGTTTCTTATCACAGCTGTTGGCATGTGAACTTAGCATATTAGCTTATGCATCCTCTGTTCTACATTTAACCAGGGTGGCATAAAGCTAGGCTTAACCCATTTCAGTAAGCAATTAGGCAGCTCAGTTGCTTTAACACTTTTGTTATGTACATTTTTGGCTCACTGCCATAGATAAGTAGTGTCAGGAAATTAAATAATTAATTAAATAACTGTCTAAAGTACTGCTAGTATTAAGTCGTGAGTACTGCTTGTTCAAAAAAAAAAAAAAAACACCCAGAAAACGACCCCCCCAGAGTATCCCATGCTACTGCCATATTTTATGGGAAGTTTATTGTGTTAGTGGCAGCTTTACTATTAACCAACTCTCTTGTTTAAAAGATGTTGTTGATTTCGAGGTTTGGCTGTTGTGTTCTTTTGGGGTCCAGCTGCTGAAGACTGAAATAAAATCCCTGCAGGTTAACTAAATGTCCTGTATTTTCTAGTAGAAAGGAAGATAACTGTTCTTCAGTGCTAAGTGAAAAACTTCTGGGGTTGGGCTAACTTGCTCTTTGTATTTCTCTTTGAGTGAATGAGAGGGAACTGTCAGTTTCAGTGCTATATGACATTTGTAACCAATGAGGAAGTACTTGGAACATCTGAGCTCTCTTGTGTGTTGAAATGCCTCTATGATGAAGCTTCTCCATAGAAATACCTGGAAACTGTCACTTGAGGACTGAGTTAAAGTGCTTCTGAAAAAACCCTATTTGACAACCTGGTATTTTTTTTCTATATCAGACTTTGTATGAGAATCTGGAAGAATCCAAAGCTAGTTGTAGCTCGAAAGGTGGGGAGTCTGAAGATGGTTACTATGTGGATTTACTGCAAATGAAACTTGACAACTCGAAGTAAGTACTTAATGATCTGAGGCCTAGATATTGCTTTAGGTAGCGCTTGTAGTCTGGTTATCTTCTAGCCACTTGGTCTTATTCTCCCTTTTTTTTGATACTATTTGTATGTAATCCACTGATTGTATGTATAAATATACTCACTGTCTTATTCTCTATTGCTGTGGAACCATCCTGTCTTTGTGGTGGGACTGTGAGTTGTTTTGGTTTTAGTTATTGTTGCAAAAGATAGCAGCAGAACTGCTTTTAATTCTTGTTGCCTTCTAGAATTGTTGTTAATGCTCCAAGATACAAGATAGACCTCATAGCAGCCTTCTGGTATCTGAAGGAGGCCTATGGGGATGCTGGGGAGGCACTCCTCGTTAGGGACTGTGGTGATAGGACAAGGAGTAACAGGTTCAAACTGAAACAGGGGAAGTTTAGGTTGGATATGAGGAAGAAATTCTTTACTGTGAGGGTGGTGAGGCACTGGAATGGGTTTCCCAGGGAAGCTGTGAATGCTCCATCCCTGGCAGTATTCAAGGCCAGGTTGGACAGAGCCTTGGGTGGCATGGTGTAGTGAGAGGTGTCCCTGCCCATGGCTGGGGAGTTGGAACTAGATTATCTTAAGGTCCTTTCTAGCCCTGACCATTCTATGATTCTATGATAGTTGAGAATTAAATAAAGTAATCTGTAAGGGAACTGTATTAAACTTCTTGAAGACTGCAGGCTGTATGTATGTATTTCTCTTCTAAGAAGAGCCAGATAATAACACTTGAAATGTTTATTGGAGTTTTTAGTTGTGTTCGTTGGCTATTGAGTTCCGTATCTATCAGTTTGAAAGTACATAGTTTTCAGGACTGTTTTTAAGCCCTCAGGTTGAAGTATTGCACATGCAGAAGGAGCCCATAGTCTGCTGTGGGAATTCCTGACAGGTCTGTTGCCTCACTGTGGTGCTGTTATGAGAAACTGGCATGATCCAAGTATTTTGGAATTGTCAAGGAATGTTGATTCAGCGCTTATGATATGGAAGTCAATGGCCTCTGAAACAGAGACAAGGACATGCACTGGGTATTAACACAACTGGTTTTGTGTTGGGTATTTGGAGTAGCACCTCTGTGTAAAGTTTGTATTGTCAGTTACAGGAGTAATTATAGTAATTTATACCCAGGAAATTTATACTAGATAATCCCCAGTGAAAGAGTGAATTTCTAGGTTATGGAAGGTTTCCCAAGCCAGCATACAGGGGGTTTTTAACATGAATTTTATCTCTGGTAACTAAACTGTTCTATGTGAAGTTCAAGTGAAAACTTTCATTGTATTGGAAGGGGTCTCTTGTGTTTCCTACTAGAGTATAATCCCAAATTTTATGTGCTGAATGCTTAGTTGACGTTGTCTCGACTGCTTTACTCAAAACCTGTGTAACTTATTTTCCTCCCACTCCAGCAAGGAAACGGAAACCTTGAAAAATGAACTGTCTTTGCAGAGGATGAAGGCTCTGCATGAGAGCCAAAGGGTTCTAGAAGTTGAAAGGAAACTCTTTGCAAACGAGAGGCATTTGCAGGCTTGTCAGAGTGAGAATATGCACTTGCGAGTTAGGCTGGATGAGCTAAAAATGAAATATGAACCTGAAGGTAAATACTACTTTTCTGTATGGGAAAAATAAAATCTCTGATCTTCTCAGCCTTTGCAGGGTGAATGACATTAAACAGGAAACACTGGGTTAGTTAAGATACAAACTAATATTTAAATGGCTGCCTCTATGATAATAACCTGGTCCAACACTTGCTGAACTGAAATAGTAAAGTCCTATATTTCTCAAGAACCTTATGTTGGTATGTATGCAAACATTGATATTAGGAGACAAAAAAGTACATGTTACAGTGTTCAGCAGTTTTATAGATAACCACAGTCAAGTAGGTGGGAACAGATTCTCAGGAAATGCTTTTCATCGAAGTAATAGTATCTGTTGATGAGAAGTGTTGGGTTTCTGAATACAGGCAACTGAAAGGAACTTTGTACAAAGCATTTTGAGGAAAAACTGCTTAGTAGTTCAGGATAATGTGGATTAAGTTTTGACAACAGAGGCTCACTTGAAAACCAGCTGATAGCTGTATATGTGCAGAAACAAGTGAGTTGCAGTTGGTGGAGGAGAGTAAATGGGAACCCAGAGGGGTGAATTGCATTTGATACTTGTCCATGGCCAAAGGATTTAATTTTGAAAACCTAGTTGAGGGAGCTTACCTCAGGAGCCTCCAAAATAAAAATAATATAATAGAGCGTTTTCATGTAGCTCAGATCATGTAATTGAAAGCCTTTGTAAAAAGGTGGAGTGAATGGGGAGAAAGTTTTGTCTCTTTTTCAACCTGACGTCTACTGGAATGGTTACTTACTGTAACAGGTTAGATCAATGACAGTCTTTAAGGGAAGCAAATTATCTATTAAGAATTGTTCCAAGGTCTTAGTCATGTAAAATGTTCTTTATTAGCTTTATTCTGAACATGCTGGTGGGAAAGTTAATCCAGTTTCACTTGTGTACAAAAAATATATTCCTTTTTTCTTAGAATTATTTAAAGGCGCTAAAATTAAAAAAAGGAGGGAGAAGACTCCAGTGGACAATACTTGTGAATACTTGGACAGCAAAAATACTTCAGTAAAAGAAGCTGCTCTTATTCAGTTGCCAAGTAAGGAAGAAATAAAGATGACTTCTGTGAACTTGGAGCGAAGTGGTGCTTCTCAAAAAAAACAAGATCCTGAAGCAGCACCAGTGAGTATGGCTGCTCAAGTAATGCAGAAAGTAGTTGAACCTGAAAGAGAAACAAAGAGAGTTAAAATTGAAGATAAGAATCATGACGCCTTTACTTCATGTAGCAGAAGTGGAAGCAATTCCCTGACTTCAGCTGCCCCCAGGTCAGTGTCAGCTTCTGTCTATGGTCAAGGCAATCAGCACAGACCTGCATCTCTTTTCTTTCGCTGCATGAACTATGCTATCCACTTCTTTATCTATTTCCTCAGTGTTGCATGCAGTGTAATTCCTCAGCTCCGGCTGCCTGCGTTGAACCTGTCAATACCTGTAAGAAAGACTAAGATGATGACTAGTAAAAGAGACTCTTGAAACTGTAACGATCCTTGAAATAACTTTTGCACTGCTTGAGTGTGCTGAAGGTGTGCACGTAGCATGACAGTGTGCCCCATTTGCTCTGATGTCAGAAATAGCTCTTCGGTTTTCTTGATCCCTTCAGAGCTACCACATGCCTGTTGCATATCATTTAATAAAGGCAATAGGTATCATGCTTCAGTTTCAAACTGAATTTCAGCCCTCATCAACTTTGAGGTTTAGCTAAGACCCAGAAATTATTGAACTAATTATTAACCTGAATTAGATGAAGAGAATTTGCATTGTATGAGAAAACAGACAATTTATGATGCTTTTTGTTGGACAAATGACTTCCGTAATCTAGATGCATGATAACTAGAAACACAACTGGTAAATTAAGATCAAGTTTTTTTCCCTGAATTGAGAATTTCAGTTATTTTTTGATAGATGAAGTAACTTCAAACTGTAATTAGCGCAAACTTTTTTACCTTGGTAAAAGGAATGCTGATTTCTCCTTCTCAGCTGATGCTTTTGTATTCTGTTGTATTTGTAAGCTTTGTAAGCATGTGTTTGAGTGTTTGGGGGGGGGAGATCTGGGATAATTTAGATATTTAGAACTTAGAACCTGGTGATGTCTGCTAACAGAAATAGTTTATTGACTCTAGAATGACAGCAACTTGAGAGATGGAGGAACATATATATATAACATATGGGAATCTATATGGTATACCCTAATCAGTGGCATTCATTTGTAACTGGATTGATATTTTGACTGTCAAATCAGTTACTGAAGGTTTCATTGGATGCAGTGAACAGTTTTAAAGTAACCTAACAGTACCATGTTCTGAAGCAGTCTGGAAAGAATATGGCAGAATTGGCGCTTTAAGTGGCTGTGTCAAAATGTGTTGGGGACTTACAGATGAGGAAAGATCAAAGAGGTGAAATTTGAGGAGTGCAAGGTGAAAGGAAATGCTATATAGTTTAGTGGTGGTCTTGTGTTTTGACGGTGTTCTGTACACATCAAGGAACAGATTGCAAGTAACCAAGGTGTGAAGAGTTCAACTGATTCCTTCTGTTTCTTTTGGAAAGGAAGATCCAGTGTTTGCCAACAGTAAGTCGTTGGAAACAGTTTATGTGAAGTGAAGGAGAAACCTACCAGAGAGAGGGGGTGAGGAAAGTATTTTTTGGAGTTGATGTTTGAAAGCAGAGTGAGTAGAAAAATGTACTAGAGGAAGATGAAGTCAGTTCATAGGGTTCTAATCTTACACCCATTGCTGTTGACTCAAATAAGAAACAAAGCATTAATCAATGGATTTTAAAAGTAAAATCACCAACGCAACAGGAAAAAAAAAAGTCACGTAAGTCCATATAAGCTTTTAAGTTGTTTTCAGTGGTGGTATGAACCTGTGCAAAGCAAATCCAGGTAGAAGGTTCCATTCATAATTTTATGTTAATGAACTACTAACTCTCCAGTTAGAGATGATGATAAGAGTGAGGATTTACTTAACCCTCAACCATTATCATTTCTCATGAAATAGGAAATCCTGATATAATCTGAGTATTTGAGAGGCTGGGTTTCTAAACTCTAAATCCCTGGAGTGTTCTGTGGTGGATGTGGCCAAATCCTAGATAGAAATACAAGCTAAATGCAGACACAAAAAATGCAGACAACTTGAGCAGGAATGGAGAAAATGAAACCTGAAAATGGAGACTTTGGGGAGGAAAGAAAAGTTGGGCAATTGTTAATGTTTTGCTTTGTGATGCTCCAGCTGAGAAGGCTGTTGTGGTCATTGGAGGATATTTTTGCAAGTGGAGTAGTTCTTGTGCAGCCATTAGCCTAGCTCTGTCATCACTGATCTATGAAATGTGGCAGTGGGAAGTCATAGTAACTGTGAAAGGATTGCAGTCTTCATTTCTAGGAAGTGTTGTTTAAAAAGCTTTGTTATCTTTCCAAAGGGGGTGATGAAGAAGTGTTCAGAAGTGATCTGTATGTACTGGTATGGGTGACAGAATTCCTTGTTTAAAGCTGATTCTTTGCTGATGTGATTGAGTAAGATGAGGCTGGGTAATGGGGAGCTAAGAGCATCTGTCTGTATCTGCTAGGGCATATGTGTGTACTTGAGGTGAGTAAAAACTGGGGTACTGGATTAGGTGATGGTGCTGATTAGGTTATGGCATGTGGGTGCTATGAACATACTGCCTGAGAGTAAAGTTTGAAAGTTTAAGTCAGTATTAATTGTGAATTGCTACTGTAGTTCAGGCGATGCAAAGGTTGTAGGCAGTGATGCCTTGTATTAGACCAGATGGTCAGTAAAAAGACACAATTCTGCATTGAAATGCTTTTCTTCATGTTTGACACTGATATAGCAAATACCAGACCTTGCTGCCCAACTTTGCACGTAGATTTGAGCTTGTCTACTTTAGTTTGATCTCAAGAGGGGTTTGTGTGCCTAAGAGCTTATTTACTCTTTTAAATTTAGTTGGATTACATATACCAAATCCACTGCATTTAAACATGGTCCAAATGCCGGTAGCCATTTGGCTCAGCAGAAGATGTGGGTAACTGTACCCTCTGGAGTTTTAGTCATGGTGTTCATCCTCAGGAAGTATAAAGCTCCATCTGATGACGCTGCTTGATCTTTCTTGAATGGGTAGAAGGATCCCCCCATTACATCTAGTTTTTGGAGTCTATGAAGTCAAAGCTTGATCGAATCATGTCATAGTTTCACAAATGGTTCTTTTTCAAGTGAGAGTGTTGAACTGTCATCTCTTCTTTCTGACCCATCCCTTGTCCTGTGCTAACACTTGATGAAATATGCCAATGCTGTTAAGGGGTGGACAATGCCGTGAGCTGGCCTTGGTACGAGGTCTGTGGTGGGTTAATGTCTTGCTGCCAGCTACCCACCCAGCTGCTGTCATTCTCTCTCTTCAACAGAATGGGAGAGAAAAGACGATGGAAAAAGCTTTTGAGTTGAGGTCAAGACAAGGATCAATTAGTCATGGGCAAATCAGGCTTGAGGAATAGCTGAAGAATTCATTGCCAGTTCCAAGTAGTGGGACAGTGAAAAAGAATGGAAGCTATCTCACCTCTGATCCCCAGCCTTTCTTTCCAGGTTCAGCTTTACTCCTTCATTCCCAACTGCTATCTCCTTGCCAAGTGGTGCAAGGGGAATGGGAGTTGCAGTGAGTTCATAACATTTGGTCACTACTGCTCCTTTGTTATCATAAAGGTTGGTAGAAAAGAATAAATCTGAAGATTAATCTAAAGAATAAATCTGAAGATTAATCTGAAGAATTAATCTAAAGATCTGAGCATCTGTTATCTCTGTGATCTCACTCGTTTGTCCCTTTTCTTGTGATATGTACCAGCCTGTAGACATGATCTGTCACACACTAGTAAAATGAGTTCTTTTCAACAAAAATTAATTCAGTAAGGTAAATGAAGTGTGGTTCAACAACTCAGGCTGCAGAATAATCATCATGAAGCTTTTGCAGGCCAACTATAAAAGACTAAGAATGAAAGAGGAAAAAATTGTTTGCTTGTATTGTCCATTGTCACATTAAAGCTGAATAATTTGAATATTCAGGGATTTTTGAATACCCACTGTCACAAACTAAGGTTTTCATAATGAAGTAGATTATGATGGTTGGTTGCTGATTTAGAAAAAAGTTGTCACTAACTTAAAGGTGTAGCTTATGAAATGAAATGGCTCATTTCATTTTCATAAGCCAGTGTCAGTCCTCTGTTAAAATCGGTTCAGATATTTACTAAGGTAGCTGTAGTCTGAGGAAGTTAACTCACTGTTTGCTGCCCTGTGTAACCATCCTGGTGTGCATTCAGAGCATGCAAAGATGATTCTTTTCTCTCTTCAAATAGGAGATTCTAACAGCTGTTTATTACTATGAAGCAATCTTATGTTTCTGCTGTGATCTTGATTTCCACAGTCCTTTCACTGTACACTAACGGAATTACCTAATAATGTAGAAAGGGAATATTTTGTGTAAATTCAATTGTGCTGCTTTAGAATATAATTTAAGTCAATTAAATTTTCACTTGGCTTTTTGGTTTGAGTTATTTCTTTGTTCTGGATTTTTATAGGAAGCTCCTGCTGGAAGTTATGGCTGCTAGAGTACTGTTTCTGGTGGCCTTGGACAGAGGTGTTGTTTTAAGGTAGCATAATGGAGGGACAAATGAAGAGCATCTACCACAGGAACAAGGTCTCCATCCCTAGTTAGAGCTGCCGGGGAAGCATAGGCTGAACTCCAGACTAAACACGATCCAGATTACCAAGAATAGACTTTATCCCTTTCGAATAATTGCTTCTTGTGGTAACCACATGGTTATCGGGCTACTTGCAAGTAGCAGCATATGTAAAATGGAGAGGAGCTGGGGAAAAGCCAACCATAGACAAAAATGATTACCCATTGGAATTACAGATGTGGACTTAATGCAGAGCAGTGGTGGGGCAACACTGCTGGCCTGGGAGGTTGCACAACAAAGCATAGCTTCTTTTCAGTCTATTGAGGTATAATATGTATATTGCTTGCAATGGATAAGGATAGTTTGATATGTTATTGACTGGGAGGCAAATCTGTAGTTGAACTTCCCAGAACCCCTTTGTTACAGCTCTTTTCATAGTCCTCATCTTCAGCTATGTATCTCTTTTGCAAATACATCTCCAGCTGCCGGGTAGCAGCTATTCTTGTTTGGAAACCCATCACTGAAAGCAGCTATATTGCAGGAGGTTGCTCACTGGGGGCTCTTGAGATCACTAGAAATCCACAATGTCACTAGAGAGTTGCTTTTGCTGGTATGGTGATGGATTAGCATAGTATTTGTGTTGGTATGTGATGTTTTGTTTGGAGCTTGATTTTTCTGTAATTTGTTTGGCTTGTGTATGAAAGTCAACTCATTGTAGGTGATTTGGTTGAGTGAATACCATTATTCATCAATCTGTTCTAATGGCACATTTGTATAATTATGAAGTAATTCTGAAGTAATCAAAACACCCAATTGTGCTCAGATGTCTGAATCTCATTTTTTACCTTGCCTCTAACAGCAGTGTGGCGGTTGTATTACCCTTTACAGTCACAGCAGAATTAAAACATGTCAGTGGTAAATGATGTCTTTCAGAGCCTGAAAATAATTGTTTTCTTGTTGAAACAACTTAGTTTCAAATATACAGGCATTAAGATAAAGGTAGTAGTAATGCAGCACTAGGGAGAAACTAGTATATTGCTTTCAGTGTAGTCTTTGATTTGGTTGTGTGGAAGCAGAATGTTTGACTTCATCACTTTTGTGTTCCATTGCTGGGACTTTTCACTTGGAGCTGTGCTTTTGTGGATCATTTCCTGTATGTGCATGGCACAGGCACTGTGCATTTGTGGGGTTTAAAGGCTGATCCCAACCAGTTAACACATTCTGTGGTCTTTTTTACCAAATGCTTCAGCAGACAAGGGCATGAGTGGGGAAGGTGATACTTTAAGTGGTGAGATGTGACTAGGACTGATATAACAATGGTTTATTCTAGTCTCATTTTACTCTTAAGCACTGCTTGCTCTGTCTTAGCATATGAATGGTCTTGTATGCCAGTTGGCTTGTTGACTTGCTTGAAACGCTTATCTAGCCCTTTTTTTATTAACAAATGTATTTAGAATGGTTGCTTTGCCTATAGGTTAACAGCTGAATCCAGCTTTGAAACTACGGAAAATGAAGATGAGAAAGAAAATAAAATCAAAACCGAGAAGAAAACACAAAAGAAAAAGTACACAACATTTTGTGTATCTTCTAAGGCAACTTCTGAAACACAGTGTTCTCAGCAATAACACAGTTCTGGAAGGCACCTCGACAATTTGGAGTCCTGCTTCAGCAGGAAATACTGAGTAAACTTACGTCACACATGAATGTACAGATTTCAAACTTCACTGTTGATCTGCCTTGCTCTGTGAAGAGTATAGGGGCATTAATGAGGGTTGCCCCTTTTGATACGTTAGGGCATTCCAGAGAGCATCTAGTTCCCTGGCACCTGAAGTGATACCTTGTCTTGAATCTTGGCTAAATCTCTAAATATATAGTAGTTGTTATTTGTTTGAAGCACAGTGCTACTCTGAAAGATAAGTACTTGCTGCAGGTCTCCTAACATATCACAAGACAGGGGTCAGCCCTGAGCAAGAGAGAATAGACAGTTTTGATGCAGAAGTCAGCTAAGCTGCATGGTCCTGAATTTATTCCCTCCTGGATTCAGAATTCTGAAGGGTTTGGTTTTCCTCCTTGTATGTAACTGTTTGACTTTCAGACTGACCTGATTGCAAAGGTGCATGTTAATCTCTGTGTTTTTGTGGGACAGCATTGTTTTGAAACTATAAATTCTTTTATCTGTACCAGTATTTAAAATAAACCTTCCTTTCTCTTCCTCTCTAAAATGTAGTCCGTATTGCATTTGTGAGTATCCCACCATAAGAATACTTCTAGATAATGTACAAATGCACCTTATAGATACCTTGTCTGGAGCTAAGTAAACTGTAGAAACATGGTGGAGTTTGTTAATTTGTGGTGGGGGGAAGTCAGTGTTTTCTCGTTTCTTACATGAAATAGTGTAGGAAGTTTCTGGAGAAATTGCTCACTAGATGGTTTAGCTGACTGTGAGAATGAAGACCATGGGCCCACTGTAGAAGAGGATCTGGTTTGAGACCATTTTAGGAACCTGACCACGCATAAGTCCATGGGACCTGATGAAATCCATCTGTGGGTCGTGAAGGAGCTGCAAATGAAGTTGCTAAGCCACTGTCCATCATATTTGAAAAATCATGGCAGTCAGGTGAAGTTCCCAATGACTGAAAAAGGGAAATATAACCCCATTTTCAAGAAGGGGAAAATGGATGACCCAGGGAACTACAGAGCAGTCAGCCTCACCTCTGTGCCTGGCAAAATCTTGAGGTGGGTTCTTCTGGGAGGCATGCACATGAAAAACAAGGTGGTTGGTGACAGGGAGCATGGCTTCACTGAGGGGAAATCCTGCCTGACCAATCTGGTGGCTTTCTATGATGGGGCTACAGAACTGATGAACAGGGGTAGAGCGGTTGATGTCATCTACCTGGACTTGTGCAAAGCATTTGACACTGTCCCACATGACATCCTTGTCACTAAGTTGGAGAGACATCAATTTGATAGGTAGACCACTGGGTGGATAAAGAACTGTCTGGATGGCCTCACGCAAAGAGTTGTGCTCAAAGGCTCACTGTCCAGCTGGAGACCAGTAACGAGTGGTGTCCCTCAGGGATTGGTGTTGGAACTGGTCTTGGTCAACATCTTAGTCACTGACATGGACATTGGGATTGAGTGCGCCCTCAGCAAGTTTGCTGATGACACCAAGCTGGGTGGTTCTGTTGATACGCTGGAGGGAAGGAATGCCATCCAGAGGGACCTTGACACGCTTGTGAGGTGGGCTGATGCCAACCTGATGAAGTTTAACCTTGACAAGTGCAAGGTCCTATACCTGAGTTGGAGCAATCCCAGGCACAGCTCCAGGTTGGGCAGAGGAGAGACTGAGGGCAGCCCTGTGGAGAAGGACTTGAGGGTGTTTGTCAATGAGAAACTGAACATGAGCCGGCTGCAGTGTGCTCTTGCAGCCCAGAAAGCCAACTGTATGCTGGCCTGCAGCAAAAGGAGTGTGACCAGCAGGTCGAGGGAGGTGATCCTGCCCCTCAACTCTGCTCTTATGAGACCTCCCTTGGAGTATTGTGTGCAGTTCTGGTGTCCTCAATATAAGAAGGACATGCAACTGTTGGAACAAGTCCAGAGGAAGGCCACGTGGATGATCATGGGACTAGAGCACGTCCCGTATGAAGATAGGATGAGAAAGTTGTGGCTGTTCAGTCTGGAGAGGAGAAGGCTGCATGGAGACCTCATAGCAGCCTTCCAATGTCTGAAGGGGGCCTATAAGGTTGTTGGGGAGGGACTTTTCATTAGGGACTG
>JANRGW010002181.1:19385-41286 GCA_024733675.1 Psilopsiagon aymara | reverse complement strand
CCCTCTACTCTGCTCTCGTGAGACCTCACTTGGAGTACTGTGTGCAGTTCTGGTGTCCTCAACATTAAAAGGACATGGAACTGTTGGAGCAAGTCCAGAGGAGGGTCACGAGGATGATCAGGGAACTGGAGCACCTCCCGTATGAAGATAGGGTGAGAAAGTTGGGGCTGTTCAGCCTGGAGAAGAGAAGGGTGTGTGGAGACCTCAGCAGCCTTCCAACATCTGAAGGGGGCCTATAGGGATGCTGGGGAGGGGCTCTTCATTAGGGACTGTATTGTTAGGACAAAGGGTAATGGGTTCAAACTTAAACAGGGGAAGTTTAGATTGGATCTAAGGAAGAAGTTCTTTACTGTAAGTGTGGTGAGGCACTGGAATGGTTGCCCAGGGAAGCTTTGAATGCTCCATACCATGCAGTGTTCAAGTGGACAGAGACTTGGGTGATATGGTTTAGTGTGAGGTGTCCCTGCCCATGGCAGTGCGGTTGGAACTAGGTGATCTTAAGGTCTTTTCCATCCCTAACTATTCTATGATTCTATGCTTGTGTTATATTAATATCTTTACATATGAGAGTACAGAGAATGTTTTGGATTTTAATTTAGATTTTAATGACCATTACCATATATATTGCATATTTGCAGAAACAAATACAGTGCAATATATATATATATTAAATTATGTATTTATAACATAGGTCTTCTGTTTGTGATATACAGTTAATTTTAATCCAAAGGTCAAATCTCAGTAGTAATGTACCTGCCTTTCCTGTTCCTTGTCCTCTACAAATTCTCTGTTCTTGATTTTTCTCCTTTCTACACATCCTCTGTTGCAATTATATTTTGCATGAGTGACTTAAAGGTGTGAATGATTTTAGTTTTTAATGTAAAGGAGCAGTATTCCCTGAGAAATAAAGTGAGAGACTTTCATATTGAACATTGGATAGTAAGACTTTTTGCTGGTTTGGGTTCAGACCTGGTGATCGCTGAGTGAAATCTCTAGAAGTTCATCTCTCTATGGCTAAACTTACTTTCACTATCACACTAGCGGGAAACATACAAGCTGCAGCCTATACCAGACCATTATTTTATTGTTAAGCATAATTTCTTTGTATTGTGTTATCGCTGTCTTCGGGAACATTTTTTTCTTTCTTTCTTATTTCAGTATATGTCCTGATTTATGATAAAATCAGAAGGGACATGTTTTTGTAAAGATATACAGAGATAAGGAGTTTTAGATGCTATTCACTATTGTACTATTTTCGGTCAATACATGATGCTCCGTAGCTCAGATTTGGTATTTGCATTTTGACTCAATGATAATTTTTAATGCCAAGAAACATGGATATGTAAAAGCTTATACTCCTGAAATAATCAGGAAATCTTTTTTCTTTTTCTTAAAATGAGGGTCTTTTGTAGATCATTTAATTTGAAAGTACTGTCATAATTAATAGAAAATGTAGATTATTTAAATACAAAAAAGAAACTTAATTTAGTCTTGAAAACATATACTCACGTTTAATGAAACTTCAGGTTAAAGTGCCTTACTCTTTTTCGTAACTGTCTCTGAGAAGTAATTTTGTTTTTTCTTTATCTTTTTTTAATGTTGCAGCTATTTTGTGCCTTTCAAGATGACAAATACTTGTACATGGTAATGGAATACATGCCAGGTGGTGATCTTGTGAACCTTATGAGCAACTACGATGTGCCTGAGAAATGGGCCAAGTTCTACACAGCTGAAGTTGTTCTTGCTCTTGATGCAATTCACTCGATGGGCTTGATACACAGAGATGTGAAGCCTGACAATATGCTTTTAGATAAATATGGGCATCTGAAGCTGGCAGATTTTGGCACTTGCATGAAAATGGATGAAGTAAGTATGCCACTGAATGATTTATCGTGTGTGAAACTGTAATTCTAAAGTTAGTTTCTTACGAATTACATTATCCAAAGGGGTATTCATCAAATTGTTCACTTGGTTGGAAAGTTGTTCCTTGTTTCCTAGTTTTAAATACAAGAGTGCTTGAGTGCTGTAAATAGGTTAACCTTTTCTGTAGTAAAACTCTTCTGGCACACGGAAGAAACATGTAAACTCACTTTTTTGTTATTTTTGAAGGCATGTGTGTTTATGAATTTCTGAGGTTAATATTTTTTTGGCAAATGTCTGGAAAGCTTGTGAGAAAACTAGTTTGGAACATTAGTAGCCTTGAAATAATTCATAAATGACATTTTTCTGTAAATTATTTTTATAGGCACAGTACAGTCCCTGTTTAGCTTTTACTGTGTCTAATTGTTCTCATAGCATCCTCTAGTGGTCATTAAAATGAGGTCACAGTAAGGCTGCAGTGGCATGTGATACATTGAATAAATTTACGGTGGCCGTTTCCCAAGATGTCATACATTTTTAACTGTTTAGATTTTACTGTGTAGAGCCAACATAGTTTGGACTTTTAACATCTTCGCTGACAAACAGTTTTATGCTGTAATTTGCACAATATATTCTGGTGAAAAATTACAACATTCTAAAAAAACTATGTATGAATTTGCGTAATGATTTGCTGGGCCTTAGAAAAGTTTCTATACTAATGCTGGCAAGAAACGTCCTTTTAAGTTCATTTGCTTTAATATGTTAGATATTTTTCTGGATTGTTTAGGAAGTGCTTGATGCAATCTCTGCAATGGACTTAATTTGCATTTGCATCATTAAGTTAATGTTTCTTCAGGGGTAGCTAGATAGAATCTAGATAGAGATAGAGTACTATCTGTGGTTTGGGCTTGTTGTATTTTTTTACCCTGTGATCTTGTGGCAATATATTAACTTAATTGAACAACTACAGCTGTTTATGGAGATTGAGTACTCTGTTTAGTTTTGCTGATATTATAGTTATTATTTTAAAGGCATAGATTGTTTACCCCATTTTGATGGTTTACATGCCTGCATTTTAGGCTACAGTGTTTATTTTGAAAAAATCAAAAGTGGTACTTGATCTCTTAGTTTACTCCTTAAAAAATTAATCTTGGTTTTGAGCCAATAGGCAGTCGGTCTTAAAGGAATTTGATGTTCATCAGAAGAGACAATTAAAAAAAACAAAATTGAAAAGTTCATAGTATAAATCTACCAAAGAAGGGTGATCCTTTGTGGTATTTTAGAGATCCCAGAAATGGTAAACCTAAGCCTTTTTTCCTTTTTTTTTTTTTTGTTGTTTTTGTTAACAGAATGGAATACTTAAATGTGGATGCTCACATTATAAATGTGAAAAGTGCATGCTCGTTTCTTGTCAGGAATTTTTGTGAGCACCAGTTTGGACTGGGTATTATCAGTGAAGCAGTGATTTCCTTAAGAAATTGATTTTTTAACAGATTGCATTTTAACTTCTTCATGTTTCTCAGACTCAGTGGAATGGCAAATATCTTTTATACAGGAAGCTTTAGAAGTTGAGAGGTTCTGGATTGTCTCCAAATCTCATGCTACGTCTTACAAAACATGAACACAACCCAGCTGTGTAAATACAATACTGGTGCTGGCAGGATGATTTCTAAAATATATATGCTTACCCAATACTTATTTATTTTTTCTGATTCTGAGTTCTTTTATTAGTTGTGTACATCAGTATCTTCCTTGTGCTGTTGAGAGCCCAGGGAAATTCTCCTGCAGCTTCATGAGAGACTTTTTTTACCTTTGCTGTGGACTTGAATTCAGTGTCTCTTAAGTTTTCCAGGCCAGTCCAGACCTCTGGAGCAGAATTCCTTCTTCCCAGTATGTGAAAAGAATTGCTAAGTGGTTTAGTGATCTTTTCCAACATAGAAGGAGCTGTCGTATTTATGTAATTCAGTTGTGATGGTTTGGGAGTTTGTAGGCTGCATTCATGTTTGTTTTTTTTTTTAAACCTGCAACAAGGTATTTCTGCAATTGAATAAAGATTAGAGTTGGCCTCAAAGCTTCCTGAAGTTTGAATTGTGGTTCCCGTTTAGTTATGGAGGTATGATAAGGTAGCCCAGGGCAAGTTTCATCAGACTAATGATCAGGTTTTCTGTAAGAAACTAAGCTGTAGTTGGCTTTGGCAGGTATCATAGAGTCTGGAAGTGCTGTTGAGCTGTAATGCTGCCTTGTGCTGTTTTGGAAGAGTGCAGGTGTATAGAGTGTCTGTTGAAAAGAGATGTGACCAAAAGAAGACAAGTTTACCATTTGGAATTATCACCTCAGCTGAAGCAGTTCAGCTGAAAGAAGGGATGTGTGCCCCTTTTAGAACTCAATTTATTTCTCATTGAAACTTGTCCAGTCACATAGCTGCAGAAGATAAGTTCCAAGATCTACCTTGATCTTTTTGAGGTGATGAGAAAAATGCTGGCCTGAGACTCCCAAAAGGAAGCTTTGTATGAGAACTGCTATAGTAAGTGTGCTACTCATGCATAAAACCAGGCTTAGTATTTGAAAAACAGGAGCAACACCTTGTCCAGAGTAAACAGCACACTTTAGATTGCTTCAAATGCTGAAGTACAGTAGGCAGAAGTCATCATGCAGATGATAGATGTAGGGGCTGTTGAGATGTCATGTACTGCCATGTATTGCACAGAGAGGACTTCCCTGTTTACTTGGCTTTGATGCCAAAGATCATAAAAGCTAGTCTGACTGTGGTGTTAAGAGTATCCAGTGCCTAAAAATACGTACAGAGCAACACCCAAGTTCTGTGAAAGAATAAGTGTGCAAATGAGCAGAAATCTGGGAATACCATATTCAGGTGATAGTGGACCAACCTCCCCAAGGACATGGTAGAATCCCCATTGCTGGAGGTTTTCAAGATGCAGTGGGGCAGGGTGCTAGATAATCTCATCTAGGCTTCCTGTCCCATGACAGGTTGGGCCAGATGATCTTTCAGGGTCCTTTCCAGCCCTTGCTGTTACATGATTCTGTGACTGCATTTTTAGATTTGTTCCTGAGACAGAAGATAGAGAGTTTTACGAGGTTCGAAGAAGTGCAGTCCATTGAAAACTGGTGTTAGCAGTTAGCAGGGCCGTTTCAGCTGCAGAAATGTGTTTTGGGGTTTTTTTACTGTTCACTCTTTTGACATCTTGTCTGAAAACCTACGGCGTTGTTACCTGAAGTTCTTCAGCATCTGTAATGTCATTGGAAAGAACCAGCCGTCAGACTTGGGTAGGGCTAGTGCTTTTTTTGGCACAAGCTTTGCTTTGTTTGCATAAGACTTAATAAAATATCAACATGTAGAACATTAAAAAGTGTGTATTAATTACAGAGGAAAGGGAAATGGGGTGTTATTAATTGCTTAAGTGTCAAAGTGACAAGGCTGTGACTGAAGCTGCAGTCTTCAGAGAAATCTTTCAGAACTGTGACTTTGTTTTTAAAGAAGCTTCTTGCACAGGGAGGGATTCAGGTGGCTTCAGCCAGTTTTCACCAAGTGAAGATTCAGACCTTCCCTTGTTCTAGTTTTGCATTTGGCTAAGGAGGAGGTCAACATGCACCAGTATCAGTCCTCATTAAGATGCCGTAGTCCTACTAGACCAGCAGAATCACATGAGCCTAGAACAATTCCTCCTGTGCTCAAAGCACACTAAAGCTGAAGCTTCAGAGATGACCTGTAGGTTAGTGCATAGAGAGGTGTTACAAGCAGGATTTTCTAATGTTTCCTGCCATGTGCCAGATACAGTTTTGAATGTTCTCCGCTTAGATTTCTGGAAACTTTGGGCTTTTCGTTTGTTTCCCAGTATCAAAATGTATTCTTCTTTGTCCAAAGGATGCATTAGATCTTCTGAAAAGAATTAACTTCATTTTCTTTCTCCAGGATGATCCAAGCTCTTTGTTTTCTGATTCATAGTGTAGAAAGCAGAAGTTAACCTGCTCTTCATTCTGTAGCTGACAAGTTAAAACTTTCTTTAGGTTTCCGCCTTCAGTATGGAGTTCTAGAAAATGGTAGTCATTTGCTAGGAGGATATTTGAAGAGACTTCTTAGGTCTCTGCAGTATTTAGTCATCACTGTAGTTTTTGCCTACTAATTCTGACTTTCTAGGATTCTGGTTTGCTACATAAATGAAAGCTTTTGGCAGTTCATATTGTGTATGAAAAAAATACTGTAATTGGATGTCTAATTTTTACATGTCAGTACAATTCCCAAAGCAAAGGGATTCTCTTCCTTTCTTTAAATATGTATTTTGACTTTATTTGTTGCTGCTAGTACTTGTATTCAGAATTAATACGTATTGCCATTCGTGCTGATGGCAAAATGCAGGAAGAACTTCGTAAGATGACTTAGAAAAGATTTCAGCCTGAGAGACGCGATAAAAGATGAGTGTATTTTTGGTACTTCCCTAACTTCATCCAGGATTTTATTTCATTCATCCATCTGGTCTCTCTGGAATGAATGCAATGAACTTGATTAAAGGGAAAAAGGCTTATAATTGTGCCCCAGCATGCTGGCAGATCTGATGATGCTTCTGCATCATTTAGGTCCTGCAATTTTAGTCTCTCACTGTGAAGCAAAGAGGATGAAGCATAAATCCGTTACTACAACTGTATTAAAATACTAATAAAAATATTTTTCTGAAAAAATAAGCTTTGCTATCCTTTATAAATGGCTTTTTTCTTTTTTTCTTTAAATAGAAACCAAAGTGTGACTATAAGAATTTACCTATAAGTTGATTTATTGTCTGAATTAAAAGCAACTGTTACGTATCTGCTATGTAGGGCCTAAAACTGACAGCTTGTCAAAATCAATCTGAAGTTTGTCCCTGAATTCAATGAGATAAAGAGCACTGTGATATAATGTGAAGCTTCATCTTGCCATTAATTGTAAAAATATTAAAATTGGTCTCTTTTGAAGGATGTAATCAAGAAAGAATGCTATGGAGTAGTCAGGGGAGAGCGCATTACCAGCAACTGTCCTTTCAGTCCATATGCTTCTGAAGTGAAAACCAGTCTTTCAAACACATTACTCAAACCAGATATTTTAGGCTGTATTTTTTATGGGTTTTTTTTGTGGACTACTAATAGACAAATTGTGTAAAGACTCGGAAGTATTTTCAGTTGAGCTGTTTGAATTCTTACTGTTTCACAGACAGGTATGGTGCGCTGTGATACAGCTGTGGGAACTCCTGACTACATATCACCTGAAGTTTTGAAGTCGCAAGGGGGTGATGGTTATTATGGACGGGAATGTGACTGGTGGTCTGTAGGAGTTTTCCTTTTTGAGATGCTAGTTGGTAAGTGGTATTTTGTTTGTTCATCAGATTGTCTATGAGTCAACTGTGCCCTCAGCTGTACTTCGCTAACAGCTTCTGACTTTTGGGTGATACTGTTTCTTCATTCCTGTTCCCTTTGCTCTCTGTCACTCTTAGGCTGCAACAGCTGTTTGCGTGCTTGCTTAGTGATTAGTTCCCTGACTCGGTTCAGCTTAAAACTAATTCTTAGACTAGTTTTAACTGGGGCCAGCACCTCACCATCTCATGAACATTTGTGCCGCCTCAGGGGCAGTGCTGAGTTTTCAGCAATAAAGAGATGGAAAAGGAGTAGGAAGGGCACAACTGCCCTTCTCTTTTTCTCTTCTTTTTTTTACCCCAGCACTCGCAATGGTTTCTATTAGGTGAAAACAACTGTGAAAGTATGGCTTGATTCTTTCTTTTATGCTTGAGTCAGGATTTTCCAGTGAAATACACTGGACTGCTATGGCAACGAACATTGAATTTAATCTGTTAAGTAGATGAGTCATCTGCATCTTAAAGTGCAGTGAGGATCAGTATTATAGTCTGGTAGCAAAACACTGATTATAGAAGGATGGAATCGAGCATATAATTATTAAAAATCCAAATCAGCATGTTCTGGGAATATTGCAGATTTGATGTATCTGGTATCCTGAGCCAGGAAAGACATTTGGGTGTATTATAGAATCTCTGTGTCTTTCAGAATTAAGGCATTTTGACTTACCAAAAACATGTTTTATAATTACTAGTCCCTTTTAAACAATTTTAGCAATAAATAAAGTTGTTCTGTTGTTAAATATTTGACATAGCTATCCATCATGTTTTCTCAGAGTCTCTTATTTTTTCCCCTTCCTTGTATCTGAGGGAGGATTCTCCCCTTTTTATCCTTCTGATGAAAACATTTTTTTAAAATAAAAGCTTACTTGATTTATCCATATCCTCCGCATTTCTTGAAAGTATATATATTGCTTATATTTGCGTATCACATTCTGCCTGTGGTCTTCTAAAGCATTGGGCTTCAAAGAAAGCACAAAAAGTATCCTGTTATGGTTTTAGTAAAGACACAATACTAATGAAAATGGTACTGCTTTTGATTCTGCATTTAATTAAAAGCTAAAATGTTGGTCACAGGATGAATCCTACCATTAATTCAGTGATTTAGGATAGTTCTAAAGTGTGTCCTAAATAAAAGCTGTTTCTGAGACTAAAGACAATTGAGAAGGGGAAGGTTTGGAATGAGGGAGGCAGCAGCAAATATCAGTGATCCTCTCCGCCAGTGTACTGGTGTAGCAACCAAATGAATTTACTAAAAGTCCAGAATTTCTAATTCAAGCTGGTGTGTCCTAATGTCTTCTTTTGCTATAAAATGACAGAGAGAGGCTAAAGGTAGGATTCTTGCATTTAGCTTTCAAAAACACCATTAATGTGTATTGTCCATTTGAATGTTTGTGTATTTTTTCACGTCCTTGGCTTTTGACATTTCAGTACCTTGTTGGAAGTATGGAGTCAATGTGCTGACTGCCCTGCCAGGTGATCCCTGCCTGCACACAGCACACAGGGTGGAGGAAAGAGCCTAGCTCATGAGATTGGTTGATTGTTCACCTTCCCCATTGAACCTGCAGATCAGTTGTGGCAAAGCATTTATGTAAAAGTTGCAGCTTCTTGGTTACTGACTCAAACCATTTGTATATTCAGAATGTTGTCAGTTAACTTGAATGTCAGCTGTCTTTATCACTGCTGATTCTTTTCAGTTGTCCAGTTTTACCTATCTTGAGGATATTCCAAAGAAACTAGACTTAACTGAAGCCTAAACTGCAAATCTAGGGTTTGAGTGGCTAAAAAAAGTCCGTGATTTTAAATGCACCATGCCCACTGTGGGCACCCAAGCTAATGTAATTTATCAGACAACAAGATTTATTAATATGGGTTTAACAGTGCAGTAACATGCTTTGAAGGCTCCTGCTCAGAGCTGACTGCCCTTAGGCAGCTCCAGAGGGTAGTCAGAGTAGACCTACATGCCTCTGAACCAGTCTTTGGAGAGCTTTGGTGGAGTCTTTCCAGAAAATATGTGTTAGCAAATCTTTAGTGAGTTTCAGTCCATTATTCCCATGGAAGCACTTAAAGATGGGGATTTATCTGGATGTCAGCCCTCATGTAAATTAGAAACCACAGTGATAGTTTTCAGGTAGAACAAAAGAACAAAAGATGTAGTTCACTGGGCAAAATTTTGCTAGTGGCATGTAGGATGGGAAAGGATTTAGTTTGTAACACAGGCATTTTAGAGAAGGAATATGTTCAGTAGTATACATTACTTTGTACCTTGTGTTCCCTTTACTGTTCATGATTTTTTAATAAAACACTGTTTTAGGTAAAAGTGCTTGTAGACTTCCCTTTCTGTATTTTGTCTTTTTCAGCTTACGTGACTTGGACATGACTCAAAATCACAATCCAGTTACTTTTCTTTTCAGGTGATACTCCTTTTTATGCAGACTCACTAGTAGGAACGTACAGTAAAATTATGGATCATAAGAACTCATTAAATTTCCCGGATGATGTGGAAATCTCTAAGCATGCAAAGAACCTTATCTGTGCCTTTTTAACTGATAGGTAAGTGCATGTATTTATTCTGGTACTGGTTTTATTTTGGATGGTATTAGTACATGTACATTGTAAAAATGAATTCCTTCCATTAGTTCTCCTAATCTCTGTTCAGATCTCTTCTGCAAAGTCTCCTACTCTCTAGTTTTCCTTTTGGGGTGTTTTTTCCAGGTATTGTATTTTATTTCCATGTGCAGTTCTGACAGCTCCTGTTAACAACACATTTTGTGCCAGACAAATCCTTCTAATTGTAGTGTATAACACGTAACAAACTTGTAAGGTTGAAAGTGATTTGTAAGGTCTAGCACAGGGACCAAATTTTTGTGCCCAGTGTTTAAGCAGGTGCTACTTTGAAAAAAAGCAAGTATTTTTGTGAAAATAAGCATGTGTATATTGAATTTAAGCTTTCTTAGAATGCTTGAACTTTTTTTTTCATTTGCTTTGTGTTTTATTGACAAGTATAGCAAGTATAAGAACCCAACAGCGATACTGTTTTGGCTGTAAATAGATCCCAGAGGACTCCCTTTGTAAAGCTGAGACATTTATTGATATTAAGCTGTGAAAGCTTTTTCTTCATGTAAACATTTACATTCTTTTTAATTCCAGAACGCAGAGGTCATCTTCAATTACTCTCATTTAAAAGAACGTCACTGTAGGTCCACAGTTAACTCTGGATTGATGATGAATTCTTAAGCTTTCCTGTGGCCACCTGAACATAGTTACAGCAGAGCAGCTAGTCTTATAGAATGAGGGATTGGGAAAAAAAATTACCCTCAACAGGTTTTTTGCGTTCAAGGAGAGATTGTTTTCTCTGTTGAGCAAGGTCGCGGTTGCTCAGGAAGGATATGTTCTAACAGCATTTTTCACCCTTAGTTGCTTAAGGGTAGAGAGCAAATACGAGTAGAATTTAATAATGTAAATGTGGTGAGGTGCACTTCCACTACGTGTGTCCGTCTTCCTGTTTATATTAATACAGTGCTTGAGCGACTTATTTGAAACAGATGCCTTCTTTCAGTATGCGTGATCACTGCTGAAGCACTTAAAGAAGGAATATGCATTGACCCTATGATTTATTAGTACTTTTACACGCATTGTTTTTATGTCCTGTTGTTGCAGATAGTTTTAAGAGAGAATCTTCTGGTCAAACTAGAAGTTTCTTGTTGCACTTAAGATTTACTTAACTGCAAATATCAGCAAAAGATGTGTCAGGGTTAGTTATGGGGCAGAGGATGGAATTCTTAAGATTTTTATTTGAGTCCAGCTTTGAATAACTGTTCTGTGAAGTAAGTTAGACCTTCCTTCACTTGCATCTTAAGGTCTGTCATGTGGTTTGGCAGACGTTCTTCTGCAGTTTTTTTTCCCCTCAGGGGTGTTGAGGTTTTGTTTGTGTTCTTAGTTTTTTCTTAGCTTTTGCTTCAGTGCTCTCTTTCATGCTTTACTCCCCACGTGGCAGACTCCAAATCTGGAGATTTTAGCAGTCGTGGGGAGAGTGCGTGCTGAGAAACAGAGTACATTTTATATAAGAAACTACAGATCAGTGGTTGGTGGTTTTTGATTTGTTGTTAATTGGTTAAATTTTGTCAACCATTAGTGTGGTTAACACAGACAATCTTTACTGAAAGTTTCTTTGCTGCTTATGCACAAGTCTGAATTTAAATAACAAAAAACAAGTGCTGTTTTTCCTAATGTGTATTTTCTCTTAATTGCTGTGTTTAGGGATGTGAGACTTGGGAGAAATGGGGTAGAAGAAATAAAGCATCACCCTTTCTTCAAGAGTGATCAGTGGAACTGGGACAACATTCGAGAAAGTAAGTAATTTAGCTTTAAAGTTCTGATTTTATTCATTATTCATTATTCATATTTGCAATAGTAGAAATGAAAACAAAAGAACTTTTAGGCTGTATAAATTAAGTATTTTCTATTTACCAGGAATCTAGCTCAAACTTCCATATTTATCATTTGTATTATGAAACCTCTTATCAGTAAGGTTTAGTAAATACACGTTTTCCTGCTGGAATTAGCCTCACCTTTATCATGCATTTCATGTATCTGTTTCTGCTTTGAACAACAGAACTGTGTGTTTCAGAATTCTAACTTAAAAATACATGTTAAGTTCTGTTTCTTTGTTGTTTTTGATGTTTTGATTTGGTTTTTGTTTTTTTTTTCTTTGGGTTTCTTTTGGTGTTTTGTTGGGTTTGGTTTTGGGATTTTTCAGTCTTTCAGTAGTTAAGTTTGGCTGCAGTCTTGTCAGTTCTGCTTTTCTTTTTAAGGCGTTTTGAACTTCATAGCTTTAGAAAGAAAGTATGCCAGTTCAGACTATGAGCTTGATTTGATGAGTTCAGATTATGAACTTCTAGAGTGATATATTTACTAAAGTTTCTTAAAATGATGAGTGTATTTAATATTGTATTCTTAAATGTGATTACCTTAGCAAGCATTTTGTGCCTTAGATAATATGTTCATTAGGCAGCCAATGTAAAAATAGATTGCTCTAGAAAAGAAAGTTCACAGTAGTATTTACGTATCAACTGCATGGTTAATACATACTCAACTCTCAAGACACCTTTATAACATAGTCTTTTTGACATTATAAAGGTACCTGTATATAGCAGGTGGCTGAATCTTGGGGTGAAGTTGATCTTTTTTCTCCTTTGTATAGCTGCTGCTCCTGTTGTTCCTGAGCTTAGCAGTGATATAGATAGCAGTAATTTTGATGACATTGAGGACGACAAAGGAGATGTGGAAACCTTTCCGATCCCCAAAGCCTTCGTGGGAAACCAGCTGCCTTTTATAGGATTTACCTACTATAGAGACAATTTGTATGTGATACTTTAATATGCATTTGTAGAAATAGACCTGCAGATTTTCCTTATATCCTTTCTTTCTTTCACTCTAGTTACATAGTTTATTCATTTCATTGAATTCTTGTCCAGTTGTGAAGTTACAAAATGCAGAATTGAAGCAGAAGATACCATTTGCTACTATTTTGATTATTTTTATAAGCCTGAGTAAACACACTATATACAAAATTACATAGTTTCTTAAAGTCTTTTAGGGCTACAGTCCTAATAGATTTGTAATTTAGTTCTAAAATGGCTTTTTATTAGTACCTTTTGTAAAAAGTTTACACGAAATAATACCTTGCTAGGACTCAACTTGAATGGTTAAGAAATAGCTGTATTAATTAAAAAAACTATGCTATGGATTTGAAAGCATATGTTATACTTAAGAAAATATGCAAATCAGAAAGATGCACTCACACTGAGATAAAACAAGCTTCTTCTTTCTGAGAACGGCATTGGACAAATTAAGACTTGAGAGAACTGATTAAAATGAGTTGATTGGCAAGGCTTCCAGAGTTGTTCAAAACTTGAGTAAGAGCTGGAGGGATTTGTTTTTGTTTTTGACAGGTTGCTAAGTGATTCCTCTCAGTCTTGCAGAGAAAATGAATCTGTGCAATCTAGCAAAAATGAGGTTAGTGCCTTTTTTTGTAAGTATTGATGGTGTGTTTGTTAAGGCTCTTAAGAAGAGATGAAGTCTAAAATACATTTTCGAAGAAATTTGGGGGGCAGGGGTTTGTCTCTTAATGATTCTCAATAAAAGTTATATTTTCTATTTACAGGACAGCAAGGAGGTAAGTATATTATTTGAATTATGAAAGGAATAAAAAAGTTCCTCCATAATTTATGTGAAATAGCTTAAATGTTTATTCACTAGTTGTATTTTGGAACAGTTACACTCATGTATTAAGCTACTATAGTATAAAGGTGTATGAATACAGAATTTTTTTCTCAAATTCTTTTGGCATCTTGGATCTGTTTGGAAAGCAAACATGTAAGGCTTTGTCTGCCATGAACAGCATCACTCTTGGGAACGTTGTGAATTTTGGCTCCACAGTTGCCTGAGTGTTTCATAACTGTTTTGTTCAGAGTTAGGAAAAGTAAATCGTCACCTGAAGTGGCAAAGAAATGTTTAAACTGTGCTCTCAGTTGAAGTAAGTGTATGGAGCATATTTATCTGGGTTTTGACGATTGATAATTGAATTTAAATTTGGAGGTGACAGGAGAATGCTGTGGAATTTTCATGTACTTACATCATTATATTACTTGAAGTTTTGCATTATTCAAATGTAGATAGTATGTTGTTAACATTTCTTAAAACTAAAACTCCTTTTTAAAGTTTAAAAACGAAGTAAACAAATGTATTGACCAGCATAAATTTAAATGCAAATGTTTACTAGACTCCATTTCTTCCTGTCATTGCTGAATAGATGAATAGTTTTAGGCATTGCTAAGCAGATGAATAGTTTTAGAGTTGCTGTTAGAAACACATATTGTAACATCTGCGATACTTGCTTTATATTGTGATAGAAAATGAGTTTTTTTAGAGAATTTGGCATTTACCTTCTGTCAATTTTTCTCATTCGTATTTTCTTTAATGATGAATCTCTGGTTTTGATGTACCTTTCAGTGTCCCTATTCTGGGACTCTTCTAATTGTAACAATTTTTAAGTGTTTAGAAAACCACATTTTTGCATTCCGTGTTTGGGGTTAGGGGAGGAAGGGGAATGGAGGAAAATAAATGCACTTGAAAGCTGAAGACATGAGACAAATTCAAAATCAATTATTTATAACTTATTTCATAAATATTTTGTTACTTGACTCAGAATTTTTTTAATATTTTAATAAGCAAACTAAAGCATTCCTAAGCCTGAAAAGTGTTTGTTCGCTTCTGTATGTATTAGACTAAGAAATTGTTCTCCATGCAAGGTCATTGAACATGCTTAGTTGCTGAATATTGTCCAATTTGGTCATGTGCCCCCCTTTTTGTTTTCTAACTTCATTTAGAAAAGGCTGTCCCCAGAATTCTCTTGCAGTGCAAAGCCCCTCTGTCTACCGAGAAAGAGTACAGCAAAGGGCCAGTAACAATATTCTTTGCCAGTGAAAGTTTTGACTGACAGTCTGTGACTCATAATTCTGTGATGGTTAGTTTTAATGCAGCATGCAGCAAATTTTGTTGCTATGGATCTGTATCTTTAAAAACATCAGGATTAGTACCTTGTAAAGATATACAATTGAATTTTCCTCACTTTACCTTTCTCTTGTTGTTTAATTGAATTGCACTTGTTTTATGTGGTAACTTTTTTATATGTGGGCCATGCTTTTTTGACATTTTGCAGTTTCAGAAAAAGCTAAGCAAGCTGGAAGAACAGCTCAGTAACGAATTACAAGCCAAAGATGAATTAGAACAGAAGTACAGGTGAGAGTGTTTTCACATGTTTGGTATGTTTATACAGGATTTTTATTACACCTTTTGGTTTTGAGTGCTTGAAAGCATTTTAATCCATCTGGGGATTCCCCATTCTGCAAGCAGACCTCACTGTAAATTGCTGGATAATTCTTGCTACTGCTGTGACTGCTGTTCTATTATCTTTTTTTGGCCTTAATACTCCATAAGAATCTTTCTATTGTTTGAATGATTTCCCCAGTCCTTGAAGTTTCATGTGATTGCTGAAAATAGAGTATCTTACATAAACTTAAGGAGATAGATTCAAACTTTCTGGTTTATGTATAATCAACAGGGTTTAAAAATACTTTTTAAATTTCTTCAGGTCTACTAATACTCGTTTAGAGAAGATAGTGAAAGAACTAGATGAAGAGGTAAGTCTGTGGTTATTTCTTATTGCAGTTAGAACTTTAATATTTGTGTGTGGCTTTTATCCTTAGGAAACAGTAAATTACTTTTGAGTGGCTGTGTATATACACAAGCAATAAGTAATACTGGTTGATTTCTTGATATTCACAAGCATGAAATTGTTGTCACTGCTTAAATATTTTCATTATGATTTTTGTACTACAGCTACACACCTATTTTGAGAATTCTTTTTTCACTGTGTTTTTAATTTGGTGGACAGTGCGATATAAATATCCCATATAAGATTCTAAGAATTGAAGTTGTGAGAGCAGTGATGCTAGAAGATCAAGGCCATTCTTTGCATTATTCAGTGTCAGTAAAAGGGCGCTATTTCTTGCCCTGCTTTGCACCTTAGTGCTACTACAAATTTGACATACTTGTAGTGAATGTGTACAATGTAATGTATCATTTATCCAGGCACATGTCAAGACCTTACGTTACATGTATGTTTCTGTGCCTCTGGATTGGCTGCTAGGCAGGTTTGCCAGATTCGTCAAATCGAAATGATCAGACAGTCTTGAAATCGTAGAAAGATTCTGGCTATGGTTGTCCTGGGCTGTGTTTTTGGCAGATAAATAGACTGTCTTTCTCCATTACTAACTAACCTGAGCTATCTTTTTGTCATGGAAAGAGTACTTCTCTTCTGTGTGCAGTTAATGATGTTTTTTATTTCTTAAATGTATCCAGATAACTTCAAGGAAGAATGTAGAGTCTGCAGTCAGACAATTGGAAAGGGAGAAGGCTCTTCTTCAGCATAAAAATACAGAATACCAGCGAAAGGCAGAACATGAAGCAGATAAGAAGCGCAATTTGGAAAATGAGGGTATGTTGAGCCATGCTTGAAGGGTTGTGCATTGATGTGGATTTTTAAGAGATAAAATAAATGATAGTTCAAATGGAAGCTTTTTCATGAAAGTGATTAATAATGTTGAATTGTTTTTGTTCTAGTTAACAGTTTGAAAGACCAGCTTGAAGATTTGAAAAAGAGGAATCAGAACTCTCAAATATCCAATGAGAAAATCAATCAACTACAAAGACAGGCATGCCAACTTCATACATATATATTTTTAAATAATCGCTGTTTGAAGTACAGATGTTGTTAGCAAGAAGGAAGCTGAGATGTGTAATGGAGTTCTAAATGCTGTTCATTCTTCTCATGTTTTGGTGTTCAACAATAATCTTAAAATACACTCTTTTTTGTTTTATTTCATTAGTTCATAAAATCTAGTATTCTGTAGTATCAATGGTAGTTACTGTATTTTAATTGTTTCTGAAGTATGTTTTTATCACCTTTAGTTGGATGAAGCCAATTCTTTGCTGCGGTCAGAGTCTGATACTGCAGCCAGGTTAAGGAAGAACCAGACAGAAAGCACGAAGCAAATCCAGCAGCTGGAAACTAATAATAGAGAACTACAAGATAAGAACTGCCTGCTAGAGAATGCGAAACTCAAACTGGAGAAGGACTTTCTCAATCTTCAGTCAGCTCTAGAATCAGAACGGAGAGATCGAAGTCATGGATCAGAGATTATCAATGATTTACAAGGTATTCCTGCAAATCTCGGGAAGATAGCCTTGCTTCTTGTTTCAGAAGTAAAAATAAGGTTTGGTGATACTTGACCTTCAGAGTGTGACTAGATCAGTGTGCTGTTCTATACAGTGTTACATAGGTGTGGACGCACATTTAAGAGAAAATGTGTAATAGCATTTATAAAATGTTATTGATAATTTTTAAAATCACCCCAAAGGAAGTGACTTAATAGAATTAGAAGCTATATTATGTTTGAAAAATTATATCGCTAATCTAAACTACATTCTAAGTAGGTATAGTACATTCTTTTTTCACACCCTGCCTGTCCCCATTGATGTTTCGGTCATTTTTAGGTCGAATATCTAGCCTTGAAGAAGAAGTAAAAAATGGAAAGAGTGCATTAGCCAAACTGGAAATGGAGAAGAGACAGTTGCAGGAAAAGCTTACAGATTTAGAAAAGGTAAGAGCACTTCTGACTGAACATTGATGTTACATTCTTATGGAATCTTGCAATTTGCGCTTTTATTACGTGAGGCATGGAAATAAAATCTATGCAAAATTAAGCCTTGTTTTCACTTTTTATTCTTACCTTTGAATTTTTTAAATTGTTTTTGCAATTTGAGAAGTAGGGGGAAAAAAAGACATAATTTCCCTTGTAATACATTATGCTTCTAATGTTTAAAAAAATACTTCAGTGTGTAGCTTAATGGTGCATTATTTCATCTGTTGGGTGTTTTTTTTAATTCTCAGCGTTGCCAAAAATGAAAATGTTTCTTCTCTTTTTTTTTTTTTTTTTTTTGACAAATTTATCATTGAAGCAAAAGTATTGGAAAAAATCTTCCATAAACTCAATCTTTGATCTACTCTTATTCCAGAATGTTGGTTGTTAAAGCAATAATTCTGTAATTGCAACTGGGTGCACCTGGGGATGTTGAGCATTTTTTGAGCACTTTGCCATCCATAGAAAAACATTTGTAGAAAGGAGTTCTCAGTTCCTTAGAGACTGAGCGCTTTTCTACTCTTGGCATGCATCCAAGCAGCGTGCAAGTGTAGTCCAGATTTTTGTCTTCAACCTGATACATGTATTTAATGTCTTATTTTAATATATTTTTTTTTTAACAGGAAAAGAGCAACATGGAAATAGATATGACATATAAATTCAAAGTTATGCAGCAGAACCTTGAACAAGAAGAAGCTGAACATAAAGCCACAAAAGCACGATTAGCAGACAAAAATAAGATCTATGAATCTATAGAGGAAGCAAAATCTGAAGCCATGAAAGGTATGTTTTTACATCATAGTTGGACTTAGGTCTAAATCATGCAAAGTAGATAATATGATCTTTTGATGCTAGTGAAAGCCGTAAGCGTAGGCTTTTTCCCTTGAGTCCCCTACTCTTTTAAATACAGTTAGTGTGGTAAAAATCAGTTGTATCCCATTTGTTCTTGCTTTGCTAGGTTAAAGACATGCAGGTTTAGTCTCAGTGTGAAACATTCTATTTTTCACACTCCACTAATTCATTTTCTGTGCTAGTGCATTCTGAATTAATTTTTCCTAAATTTATATCACTAAAACTGCTTGAAACATTTTTGTTCAGAGTTTATCTGTTCCTAATCAGTGTACACACACTTTTTTGTGTCTTTCTAAATAAGATACATCCAGAAGATGAGTCTTAACTTTTGAATTAAATGGATTATGTTTCTTGCGGTTACTTAAAAAGGTAACTACAGATCCTGTCCTTCCAACAGCAGAGCATTCACAAAAGTTGTGAGCATGCAGATGTTCAAAAGAAGCAAAAATGATTCAGTGATAATGGCTGAATCACTTGCAGTATCAGCTTCCTGAACAGCTTTCAAATTATCGTAGTCAAAGCAATACTTAAGTAGATTTAGATGGATTATTTAAAAAATCCACCCTTTTATCCATCTCAGATATGCTGCTGTTAAACTGGAAGTTATCTTGGAAGTCAGAGGCAGGAAGCGGCTATCGGACAGGAATGCTTGCAAAAGCATCCTCAGGGTGTAGGTTTACTGTGAAAATTTTCATCACTTTTCAGCAATATTTCTCCCCAGTGTTAAAAGGATAAACATGTTGATTATTGTTAATATGGTCCTTCTCCCCTGCACTTTAAAATCTGCTGGTTTACACTGACTGACAAATCTCTTGCTTCACAGAAATGGAGAAGAAACTTTTGGAAGAGAGAGTTTTAAAGCAAAAAGTAGAAAATCGGTTGTTAGAAGCTGAAAAGCAGTGCTCCATGTTGGACTGTGATCTCAAACAATCGCAACAGAAAATCAATGAGCTCCTTAGGCAAAAGGATATACTAAATGAAGATGTAAGGAACACTGACAAAAGGAGTCTTGAGTGGACCCAGTATTTCAATATCCTAATATTTTCCTTGTTATAGCTGTATTTAGGAGTGTTTGTGAATGAAAATTGCAGAAACTTTTTCCTTCTCTGTATTGGGGGCTTTAAAAAGTCTGAAGAGTGTGGTTTTATGTTTCTGAAATATTTCCGTGTTATTAATCTTAAAAAGGTTTTCTTCTTGAAGTAAAATGCTGTGAGATTGACATGGAAAAACTATCTTATTTATTGTGTGCTAATGCCTTTATTCAGGAAGCAGCTTTGACTTATCAAAAGATATGAGCATGTTGTACAAAAATGTGGAGGAAATCAGTAAAAGAAACTGTTTAAATGTTGCTTTCCTGTGTAGGTCTGTAAAAATCACAGGTTTCTGTTCATTTTTCAGGTAAAAAACCTGACATTAAAAATAGAACAAGAAACACAAAAGCGCTGTCTCACCCAAAATGACCTCAAGATGCAAACGCAGCAAGTCAACACCTTGAAAATGTCGGAGAAGCAGTTAAAACAGGAGAATAACCATCTTCAGGAAATCAAATTAAGTCTGGAAAAGCAAAATAATGAACTCCGCAAGTATGCATTTTTTTAGTAATGTTACTGATTTGCAGTTGTTTTGGGGCAAAAGCTGAGAGCAGTATTCATTCTAAAAATTTGCTGCACAAAATAACGCTCTTCTGCAGTCCAAAAACTTAATTGCTGCTTAACGTAAATTACAGTGACTCTGCTTGAGATTTGCCCCAGTGACTCAGCAAAATGCAGATTTGTTGGAAGGGATGTTTGTTATCCTGAAAAATCTTAAAAAAAAACCCAAGCTTAAACCCAGCTTAAACACAAGAGTGTGAGGACTTCAGAGAAACGCTTCTTTAACAGAAAGTCTAGGTACTGCTTTTTTTAAATGACACAGGACTTAAGTGAAGAGGAAAGTTTCTGGCATTTTGTTCAGGAAAGCTTAGTAGAGTTGGAAATGAATCCTAATACACAGCTGTGAAGCATAACTGTTGAAATATCTAGTACTAAAGATGTTTAAATATCTGTTGGACCTTCAAATAGGACTTGTTCTTCAAGCTCTTACAAGAAATATTTGCACTTGATGGTTAAATGGTTTTTTAATTTATTGAGCAACCTGACCTAGTGGAAGGTGTCCCTGCCCATGGCAGAGGGGTTGGAACTGGGTGATCTTAAGGTCCCTTGCAACCCAAACCATTTTGTGATTCTGTGATACTATGATTATTTATATTTTATTTATGTACTTATATATATATAAAATCCCTGTGAATGAAAAGCCAAGTTTGGCACATATATCAGATGAATCTTATCCGTAATTCCTTTATGACTTTTGGTAAGCATTTCCTTGTGCCTTATCTCTTCTTTCAGCACGATGCAGCTATTCACGTGCAAAGCAGAATATGTGATGGTTGCTGTAATGTGAAACATTGCAGAAATATTTTCTGCTACATTACTGTTCTTTGTTACAGAACTGACTTGTTTTAATAAGAGATGGATTCCAGAAGTGGTGTTGAAGAATACAGACATGTTTTCACAGATTAAGCTCTAGCAAACAAGAGACCAAAGCAATGTCAGATCCAGTGACGTTCTGCACTGAAATAAGATTCAGTCGGTGTCTGTTTGCTTTGTCAGTGTCTCTGACTGGTTAAGCTATGTGGTAACTACTGTGTTAACAGCATTAAACTAACTTACTAGTACAGTAGTCTTAGCTGTGCAAATGAAAAAGAGCATTGGTACCCAGAGGAAGCCTCAGGTTTAACGACTGAAGATCTTAAGAGTGTTAATGCTATCTTCTCTATTTGCTGGTTTGGAATATCTTCATATCTTTTATTTTAAGCATGCTGTTCCTTTCTAGGGAACGCCAGGATGCAGATGGACAAATGAAAGAGCTTCAAGACCAACTGGAAGCTGAACAGTATTTCTCGGTATGTTTTATGCTTCTTTATACTAATCTATGTACTAAGTTCAGTGTTAACTTTTCTTCTTCCTCCTCAGCCATCAGGTGTTTTACATCCCTAACCTAAAGCTAATTCTTGTGTCTGTCTTCAGTCTTGTCTGTAACCTTGTCATCACTCCTTGATCACGGGGTAGTATGAAAGAGTTCATATTAAGAAATATCCCAGCTTTGTAAGGGAGTCCCAAACATGAACAGCTCATTCTTCCACAGTGTGAATACTCTTCTGCATGTTTCAGTCCTTTGCATTCATCATCCCTTCCGTGCTCCATGAAAGATAAGAGCTGTATTCTCTGAAACACATGGTGTGACAAAATTTGTGCATTTAAGGCTCAGAAGGGTGTTTTTATATTACAGCCAAACTTCCTACAGATCATTTGAGAGTTCTTGCTTTACTGGGGTAAGGTGCAACAGAACAAATGGGTACTGTTCAGCCTAGAGAAGAGAAGGCTGTGTGGAGACCTCTTAGCAGCCTTCCAAATATCTGAAGGGGGCCTATAGGGATGCTGGGGAGGGACTCTTCATTAGGGACTGTAGTGATAGGACAAAGAGTAATGG
>JANRGW010002181.1:6899-19285 GCA_024733675.1 Psilopsiagon aymara | reverse complement strand
AGGGTGGTGAGGCACTGGAATGGGTTGCCCAGGGAAGTTGTGAATGCTCCATCGCTGGCGGTGTTCAAGGCCGGGTTAGACATAGCCTTGGGTGATATGGTTTAGTGTGAGGTGTCCCTGCCCATGGCAGGGGGATTGGAACAGGATGATCTTAAGGTCCTTTTCAACCCTAACTATTCTATGATTCTACTGTACGTACCTATTTATTCTGTTAAAGTATCAGCATATGGAGGTTAATTTTTATTAACTATGCACAGCCAGTCATATTTCAGGTAGAGGCCAAACGGCTTGTTTCAGAACTAAAGCAAAGTTAACATTTTACTGTGATGTTGAGGTCAGTGAGGAGGAAGACTTTTTGAAGTTTTAGTAGGTGGAAAAGTTGCACACATTAGAGGAGGGGAAGGGAGAGTTAGGTCATTTGGCTGCTGTGGATGGGCCAGAGGGACAGTCTGTCTTGAAATTTCTGCAGGAAGTCCACTTGCTGTTGTCTGTCAGATTACCTATATTAGGTCATTTGAATGTACAGAAAAACATATTTTTTGTTTCATTTCCTTTACAGCTCTGTGCATTGATTTATTTTTTTTAATTTCAGATGTTTCTCCAGTCTCTTTTTCCTTTCTTCTGAAAGAGCTCTTTAACTGTCATCTTCGTTTTATGGATTTTTGTGGTTCAAGTCTAAATTTAACATACCTACCCATGTCAGACAAAGATTTAAAATACTAGAGAAAAATAATGGTTTTCCTTGCTTCTGATACTTCTGAACTTCTATCAATTAGTGATTTTCACATTTAAAGTCCCTTTAACAGTATGTTTACAAGCATTAAAAATGTATATCATATATATATTCATTCACAAGTACATAAGGTAAAAAAAAGTGAAATAACTGAAACATTTGTGAATGATGGTGACTTTTAGTTAAAGTCAGTGGAGGCACTGCACAATGACACTAATTGGGTGTATGATTAAAGAATTGCACACAATGCATCTTGTGTCATTTTTGTGTGCCTTCAAGCTAGAACTTGCAAGTCACATCCTTTTCTTTCCAACTTTAAATTCTAGACTCTGTATAAGACACAAGTTCGAGAACTTAAAGAAGAATGTGAGGAAAAGACCAAACTTTGTAAAGAAATGCAGCAAAAGATACAGGAGTTACAAGACGAGAGGTAGGTTCTACTAGTTGTACTACTAATATGTAAAAGATTACAGTAGCATTTCATTGTTGTCTTCTTCCCCCTACCCCATAACCTGTCATATAAGTTGATAATATATATCAATAATTTGCAGAGACTCCTTGGCTGCTCAGCTAGAGATTACTTTGACAAAAGCAGATTCAGAGCAACTTGCACGTTCCATTGCTGAAGAACAGTACTCTGATTTGGAAAAAGAGAAGATCATGAAAGAGCTGGAGATTAAAGAGATGATGGCCAGGCATAAACAGGAACTTACTGAGAAAGATGCCACCATAGCCTCTGTGAGTTACATGAATTGTAATTTTGGTAGAGGCTTACATGAGTTTGCATTTTATTTGCAGTTTGAGTTATCCATTACTATTTTCCGTACTTAAAGGTAAGTGATAAGGAAGTAAATCTGATATTTTAAAAATATTTATTTTCTGTGAAAAAAAGAAAAAAATCTCTTATGCAGTTTCCTGCACTAAGCTCTCTGATCATTTGTTCTTCTGTGCCCCTACCCCTCTTACAGCTAGTCTTGTTACCCTTATCCTGGATTCACTCTAAGCATTTCCTTCTGTACTGTAATGCTTTTGTATGCCAAATGAGTTTTGTTACATGGTTCTGTTTGCTTGTTTTGTAGTTGGAGGAAGCAAATAGGACACTAACTAGTGATGTGGCTAATCTTGCTAATGAGAAAGAAGAACTGAACAATAAACTGAAGGAAGGACAAGAACGTATGTATTATCTGAAATGTAACTTAATTTGAAACCAGTTTTGTTCTTTAATAGTGCTATTTTCTTTTGTAATGAGGTTTCAAATATTCACTTTTTTAATACCTCACTGCAGAAATTGCAAAGCTAAAAGAAGAAGAAGCAAATGTAGGAAATATTAAAGCACAATTTGAGAAACAGTTGTTGAATGAAAGAACATTGAAAACCCAGGTAAGCAAGTATCTAAATGAATGAAGAGCTACTGTTTATGAATCAAATAACTTTCAGTAGAGAACTGTCCATAGTAAACTGTATGTACTGTTAATGCTTTTTTTACCCTGAAATAAAATACATTGTTAGGGGTTTTTTTTGCTTCTAGTAATTAGACTTTCAGTGTAGTGAAACTGCATCTTCATGAGTTACCAGAAGACTTCCTAATCTAGATGCGGTCCACCTGCAAAAATCATAATTTCAGTCAAATGAATTTCTATTTTACTGTTTTCCATCTTGATTTATATTCCTCTGTAAGTTACATAAAACAGGAGATTTCAGATTTTAATCTTGATTGTCTTTTAGAATGAGTGCCATTTTAATCCAGAGATATATTTTGGAGTTAACTAATGAAAATGCAACTTAAAAGATTACTTAAATGAATGGAAGTGTCTACAGCTAATGCTTGCTCAAAGTGAAAACATCATCATTACTTTCTTTTCAATTTTGACTTATACACTGAATTAAAGCAACTTTATAGTACAGAATTTACAGAGGTCTTGGTGTACAGTTAAAGTATTTGTTCAAGGACAGGAGAAACGACTTTCTTCCTGATGTAGCTCTGTGTATTTATTAATGTGGCTTTTGTCGTTTTCTTCTTTCCCATGGGAAGGCTGTGAATAAACTGGCTGAGATCATGAATCGGAAGGGTCCAGTCAAACGTGGAGCTGACACTGATGTACGGCGGAAGGAGAAGGAGAATAGGAAACTGCATATGGAACTGAAGTCTGAACGAGAAAAGTTAACCCAAATGATGATCAAATACCAGAAGGAAATCAATGAAATGCAGGCAGTAAGATCCTTTTGCAAATACAAACACTGATAGCCTTTTATGTAATTCTCATTGAATTGGTACAGGCTTTAAGGTAGTGTATACAGCTTATCTATTCCTTAATTTCCCATGATCAAAAGGAATACACAGTATATGTATTCACATTGGCTGCATAGTCTCTGTAATTTTCTACTTATATTTTCTCTGAGTAACTGAGTATTATGATAATAGGAAATCTTGTGATCTATTTGCTTGCAGCAAATAGCAGAAGAGAGCCAGATACGGATTGAACTCCAGATGACTCTGGACAGTAAAGACAGTGACATTGAGCAGCTTCGTTCGCAGCTGCAGTCATTGCACATTGGTCTAGACAACAGCAGCATAGGCAGTGGACCTGGAGATGCTGAGGCAGATGATGGATTCCCTGGTATGTCACTTCTGCTAATATTTCTGCATTAATTGGGTTTATATCAGTGTTTCACCATAGAAGCTGAAGTATTAAATTAATGTTCTGATGATTCTGTGGCTTTTCATCTTTGTGTGTTTCTACCATCTTACCAATGATTCAGTAGTGATCACTATCCACATACTAAATCTGTCTGTAATCATACTTCATCTTAAATTTATCTAAAGAAATTTATTTTTAAAAGTCTATTTTACCCCATTAAAACTAAGTAATTTTTTTTCTACTTTATTGTGGTGGGTACTTTGCAATTACTGTGTTATGTGATGAAATGTAAAACTAATATTCTCTTCTTGGAGATTCTATTTTGACTTCTTTTTTACCTTTTTCCTCCTTTATCCTTTATGTTTAGTCCATATCACTCAATCCCACACTATGGAATCCATGTCCTTTACCTACCAGCACTCTTCTACCTCTGTCAGTATTGCCACTAAGCCTTCCAGTTCTCGCATGCTTCTCGATTCTGATACTGATTCTGACTCAGAGGAAGAACCTTTATCTTGTTCCCACAGCCCTACAGAAGTTGATAGCACAGGTGACATCCCTGAGAACTGTTTGGTTTTGTTCTTACTGTGTACTTTTCTCTGTTTCAAAACTAACGCTATTAATACATCATTTAAACAAGAAACCCAACACATCAAATCTGGCAGTAAACACGCTGCAGTGGCAGTAAACATTGCCATCAATGACATGAAAACGTTTGCATGAGCAAATGATTGGCCTGTTTTCTCTAAATGTTACAGATGCTTGCTTCCATTTATGAAACCACCATTTTTATAAAGGCATTGAATAAATGAGGCTTACAGCCTTGTTTTCAGGGTAGCCTCCCTCTATCCAGTAGCTGTCAATGTCCGTATGAGCTTAAGATACCGGATACCAGAGAGTCAAATCTTTGTGTTAAGACTACTCACGATCTGCATTTACATTATTACTCTTAGAAATTCAGCATTCTGAGTATTACATTTTTTTGCCTTAATTTGTGTCTTATTTTTGATTCATGTATGGAAAGGCAAGCAGTCTACTCAGGTAGATAAAGCATATAATGAAGTGATATGGCTCCGGTAAAACAGAACTTTGTTTTACTCATTGATACTCATTTCATGTGACAACACATACACCATGTTAACACTAAATGGAAGTATTGTTCAATGTCAGAGGTGTGGAGTTTTTAATTACATTCACATTTCTGTATTTCACTTGAGGTTCCTTTAAAGTCTTGAATACCTTTCCACTGATGGCAAAACTTGTTTTGGGATATTGCCATTGCTTCGTCAATCTAGAGTAAAGAGTAATGCATTTCCTCTGTTTTCCTTATTCTCTTTTTTTTCGCTATGAGGCTTCTAATAAATGAATCATTAAGTACATACGTTTTGACTTGTTAGTTGCTGTTGTTGTATCTGCATGGGTTTGTTCTAAAGAAAAAATCATATCTAAGGTCTTTTTGCTGACATAATTACAACAGCTTTGAGATAATGATGGTTGCGTTATGTTGCATTTTTTTCCTCCTAGTGCATGCACTGTGAAAATTTTGGGGTATTATGCATTTCTCTGACCCATTAGTATAGAATGGACACCAGGAATGAAGAAGTGTAATCAGAAACCTATTTTGTTCAATTCCGTGTCATAGGATTAGAGATTAAAGAGAAAAATAGGGCAAATACTAATGTATTTTTTTTCACACCATTAACAAACTATACATGCTTTTTGGATGGGGGGGAAAGGATTTTTTTGCATTAGCATTGGGCTTGCTACCCTTGTATCAATTGTAGTTGAAGGGATCAATTTAAAGTGGCAGGTGTGAAGCAAAATACACATTATAGAACTACTTAACTACTTCATTTATGGTAACTTGGTATGTATATTAAAATATGTCATCAGCATCAAATACGTACGGGGGAATAAACTTTGAAGACAGTGTTTATCTGAATAAATAACTGCTTCAGGTCTCATTAGACAAAATAAGGATTCTGTGAATATCTAATAACTCTCTGTTGCACTCTATTAAACACGGGCAGGAGCCTGCAAATGCCCTCTGTTGAGAAAGAAAATGGCTTTTGCAGTTCTGGAGCATGTTTATACTCCTTACATGGTTTTGTGTTTATTAATACTTAAGGCTCGAGAATTTTTTGACTTGGAGGTTCCTCAGCAGCAGTAGAGGTTATCTGCTAGGGTGGGAAACTCATTAGAAAAATATTGCAAATGAGTAGTTCCTCTTAATAAAACAGAGGGGAAAGAAATGCCTGTATTTGGTGCAGCTCTAAAAATAGGGCCCAAGGCTATGTGATACTGTGTATTACCAAGCACTAGGAAAGTGTGACCACTGTGAGCTTTTGGTTGCCCCTGAAATGTGTATGACAGACAACAGCTGAGCTGTTAATACTGTTGATAAATGCAATCTGACTAATGTGCCAGTGTGATATAAAATACTGCAAGTGTGTGAAAGGGCAGTCAAACTTAGTCAAGGCCTAAGGATTGGCCAAAGATTACTTATTTTGGATGAGATAGCCTAAGAGAATTAGAAAAACAGGAAATTTATGGAGCAAAAGATATGAATTAGAATAGTAAACTGCTGAAATTTTACCTGGCATATAGAGGATGCAAATTATTTGTTGTGGTAGTTTGCTCTTTTTTGTCTTGAGCTGGATGTTGTGTGGTCTGTACTAATATCTTCAGATGCTGTTTTAAAAGGCAAAGTGTGATTGACATAAGTATTTTAGGTCTTGAAAAAAATTACTAAAGTGAATGTGTATGCTGCAATTGCAAGTTTGCTCTTCCCCTTCTTCCTTGTACCTACTACGACTTTTTTGTGATTGCATCATTGCTTTTGGTTGTATTCAGGAATACTCGATTTAACTTGTTCCAGAACAGTTACTGTGATAAACTTTGTAAGTGCTTGTTGTTTTAAATAGTTCTTGTTCTCATGTTTGCTTTGTTGCTTTCCTATTGATCTTCAATAACTATTTCAAATGCCCAATAATCTCAAAAATAATGTTGTGTGAATATTTATGTTCTTCAATTTATACTTTTTTTTCAGAATCAAGATTGGAAGGCTGGCTATCGCTGCCAGTTAGAAATAACACTAAAAAATTTGGATGGGTTAAAAAGGTAAGAAAATCAGATCTGTGATCCTGTCTCATGTGTTGTCTGGATTTAAACATATTCCAGGCTTTCAACACATTAATCATTCTTTGATACATGTTATCTCATTTCTTAAATGTAATTAAAGAATATGGTAGCTGTGTAGCTACCTCTGGGAAGGGGCATGTTAGGACTGCTGTAATAGGTTAAAACACTTATTTGTCCAGTCAGAGGTGAGAACAGCCATTCATGATCTACATATGTTTGTACATTCAGGCATCAGCACTCCCAACAGTATTACATAGCTGAAATTCAGCAGAGTCTGGAAGCAGATGCCAGTTTCTTTATTTAGGAAATAAAATTAACAGCTACTTGTCTGCCTTGTGCAGCCTTCACTCATCTACTGCTTTTCAGGAATCTCTTTGATGGTTCTTTGCCCAAAGAATGAGATACACATTTTCATACAGTTCATGTGCTTCTCAGTCAGACTCTTAATCTGGGACAAAACTGAGGAAATAGGAGGTCTTAAAGATAACTAGCTTCCTTATGAAACTTGCTAACAATGCTGCTAAGTGTAACAGTGATCCTTGTGAATATGATACCTATTAGTTATGAACTACACATGTAAAATAGGTATCATGACAATTACTCTCGCTATCAGTCCAATTGAAAATTAAAACAATCAAACAGAAATGAAAAGCTTTTTTCTTACTGTGTTCCAGACTTGATTTTTATCCTCATAGATACTTAAATCTGTTTAAATATCAATTAATCTGGTAACATAAATTGATCTATCAGGTAATCAGGATTTTTTTTGTTTTGCAATTAATTTATTGTCAAATATAGTCGTAGCATACAGTTCTGTTGTCTACTTAGCTACCATTTAATAAAGCTGTAGAAAAGTATTGCTGTGACAGCTGTGGTAATTACTGTGACATATTTGACATCTGTGATGATCTGGATTAAAATGTGTGTTTTCTCCTTTTCTGTTTCCTAACAGTATGTAATTGTAAGCAGTAAGAAGATCCTGTTCTATGACAGTGAACAAGATAAAGAACAATCTAATCCTTACATGGTATTAGATATAGAGTAAGTATTACCATGTGAGATTCCATCTGATTTGTAGGCGAACTTTGTCTGAAAGACTTTGGTAAAAGGCCTTTTGAGGTCCAGCCTGAGAGCACAGTGTACTTGTGTAATCTGAACTGCAGAGCTGGGACCTCAGCATCCATTGTGATGAATTGTGCTTGCCGTAAGCAGTGGTGCAGCAGAAGTGGGGTGCTGAGTCTGAGACAGGATGCTCCACTGAGCTCTCATGTAACTGAACTGCTTCCACAGGCTCAGCTAGGTGTACCTCACTAACATGTAGCCAAACACATGAAGAAAACTGTAGCAGAGAGGCTATACTTCTCAGTGTTTGAACATTCTCATTTACAACATGTCCTTACAGGTGGGTTGTATAGTTAATTTATTTTCTTACTAAATGCAAAATGTGGAGAGGTTGGGGCATGGGAAGAGGATTGTTAGAAAGTGACCAGCAAGCATTAACAGTCACATGATGTTGGGTTTTCAGTGCTGTCTTTTTACTTACCTATTTTTAATCTGAAAAATATGGCTGGATACTTGTGACTTCCTTTTATTTAGGGTTTTGGCAAGTTCATGTGTAGGATTGAAAGATAAGGCTTCAATCAAGTGATTAGAAATTTGACCTGACAAATATATAATGGCTCTAAGTTTTAATGTGGTTTGTTGTATCCTAACTTAATCTGTCAATTTAAATTTCTTGTTTTCATAACAATTTTTGTCTCATTGAAATAATTTCCTCTAGCAAACTCTTCCATGTCCGACCAGTCACTCAGACTGATGTGTACAGAGCAGATTCCAAGGAGATTCCTAGGATATTCCAGGTATTTAAATTAATGTTTCTTACATGGTAAAAAACCCAATCTCACATATTGTAAAAAAATATTTTCAGAACTTTGTCTAATGAAATATTTACTAAAATTTCTGGACACAAAAAGATTCTGATGCATTTATTCAGTCTTTATACTTAGATAATGACTATGAATTTACATTCATCATCTAGGAATACTGAGATTATTTTGCTTTGATTCTAGATTCTATATGCTAATGAAGGAGAGAGCAAAAAGGAACAGGAATTTCCTGTGGAGCCCATGGGAGAGAAGTCAAATTACATTTGTCACAAAGGACATGAGTTTATACCTACTCTTTATCACTTTCCAACCAATTGTGAAGCTTGTATGAAGCCACTGTGGCATATGTTTAAACCTCCTCCTGCTCTAGAATGTCGCCGTTGCCATATCAAATGTCACAAAGATCACATGGATAAAAAAGAAGAGATTATAGCACCTTGCAAAGGTAAGTGGCAAGTGTTTGAATATGCACATAGTTGCTGGAGTCATAAGGCGTTCTAATAGATGAGAGGATTTTAGTAATGAAACCAACTAAATATAAAGAGGTAGGGGTTTTTTTATTAGTGCGTAGCCATCAGAGCCTTTCTAAGGGTGTCTACATAAGGATCAGTCTATTGCTGAGAGTTAATGGCATGTGGCCAATATACGTACGTGCCTTTTGTGTTGTCAGCCTTGTGCAGTAAAGCATGATAGATATAAGACTGCTCACAATGTGAGTTGTGCTGTATTGCTGTGCGAAACAATAGTGTTAGTGCATGTTATGAAACAGATGACATTCCGTGAAGTTTACTGTGACTCACATTACTTGTTTTCTTGGGCACATCTCTTTGTGTTACCTTTCCCTGTTCTTTTCCATGTGAGTGTGTGTCTTCCATAGTACGAAGTTGTTAGCCTGTAAATGTAAGGGGTACTGTCAGCAGCCAGGAAACTTAAGTTTCGGCAAAATTGCTTAGCTTTTAGTTCCTCTGCTTGATTTTCATTGTGTTGGCTGTGAGAGAACAGTAATCTATCAACTAATTTTTGATGCTGGGACATGTTTCGAATAATAACAATATCTTTATTTTAAAAATTCCTATTACAGTGTACTATGATATTTCAACGGCAAAGAATCTACTACTGTTAGCTAATTCTACAGAAGAACAGCAAAAATGGGTGAGCCGACTGGTGAAAAAAATACCCAAGAAGCCTCCAGCACCAGACCCCTTTGCTCGATCTTCCCCCAGAACTTCTATGAAGGTACAGCCTAACCAGTCCATCAGACGACCAAGTCGACAGCTTCCTCCAAATAAACCAAGGTGACACAAGAGCTGCTATTTCATTTATTGGTTTAAACATCTGACTACAATTAATGTCAATCTGTTGATAAGGATAATTGACCATAAATGTTATGGACTATTGACATACGTGAACTAGCATGTCATTTTCTATAAACCGCAGTTAAGTTAGGAGAGCACTATGTTTGTTCCCTTATTTAAAGGACTTTGCATTACCTGTTAGTTAACCCTTCCATACTGATAATGTATTGTATTGCTTCTACATGTAATAGGTAGAACTTGTAGCATCCTATGAGTCTCTGGCTTAATAGTTCCTGTGAACTGGCAGGGAAAATGGGGTTTATATAGGTAAAGAGTCAGGGAGAGGGGCATGAAGGTTAAAAAAAGAAAATTAAAAAGAAAATAAGGTTGACAATATTTGAGTTGGACATTGCTGTACCTGATTGGAAGTTGAGCAATGGAGTTAGGTGCCTAACGAACCCTGGAGAGAATTGAGTGCCTTCAAAAAAGCAGTCTAGATGGCCTTACATGTAGCAAAGACTGCATGTCTTTTGTTTCTTATTGCTTGGTTTGGAGGCATGTGTTTGAATTCCTGCACTGCTCTTAAGTTCGACACCTGATTCCAGATTTGTCTGTTAATGTGTGTTTCATCTGACCAAATCTGTATATCTCTGCATCTGACCCTATTTACAGTTCATGTTTAGGAAGAGCTGGGTTTAGGTTTCCCATCCTCCTAGTGTAAAAAAGGAGCATGCAGCATGTTTCTGGAGGTCTACAGTGAAAATCTAGTTCAGATGAATCTCACTGTTGTGTCCCTGCCCACACGGGATGTACAGCATGAAGCCTGTTGCTGCAGTGGAAGGCACTTGTCTGAGCACCACTTGTGCTTCTTGAAGGAGAGCAGGAAGACAGGACAGAGAGTGGGGAAGTCATCATTTGTGAAGTAGCTGGAGCACTCACCAATGGGTTGAGAATTGGTTTCAATCCCTTATTCAGCCTAGGACTTAGGATGTTTCATCATTCCTGAAGAATAGTCTTAACAAGTTCCTCAGATTTGGAGGAAAAAATGTCCATACAAAACCTAGAAATCTATTACAGGATCAGTTTTAAGGGGCAAAACCCTATAGCGTATTGTGGAAGTGATAGCGTTCTGCAGGTAGTGCTCATGTGATTGCACAGCAGGATTTCTTGGGGTTTTTTTTTCAGTTTCCTTTTTTTACCACCCAATGCACTTACTGATAGTCAGTTATATCAGTTATATCAGTCCCCAGTTGTTGACAGCCTGTGGAAAGTTTTGTCTGACTTCTTTTGTTTGATGCAGTATTGCAGCAGCAGTGGGCATTCCAGCAAAGGCTTAACATTTCTCCCCAGTGAAGTAGTTTGGCTGTGGCTAGGCAGTTTTGCTGCCTTGCTCCTGTGACCAGACTGCCGCCAGTACCTAAACAGGCTGGTTGAAAACAGGGTTGGGTGCGTCACCAGGGTTCCAGTGGAGAACACAGAGGAAGCGTGCTCTTACTGGGATGCTGCTGTTGTGCCTTATGCCATGAAGTGTTAGATCTTAAAACAATACTGGTATTATAATGTATGGAAATGCATAGCAAAATGACTCAAACTCTTTCACTTTCCTCCTAACTTCCATATAGTCTAATTTTTGGTGTTTTATTATGCATATTTAAAAGAAAGTCAGGTGTCATAATTTGGATTTTAAATGCTTAGATATTATTGTAACTATGAAGGTAAAAAATGGTTTAATCACTGCCCTTTACGGAGCAATTGAAGAGGTTCTTTGTGCAAAGCTAAGCAGAATATCTATGATTGTTCTGAACCATGAAACAAGGAAACGATAGCTCGGGGACAAGTACAAAGTTGACAAGTCGACATAGAAAAGGTATACTATAAATTCTGATTCTTTTTCCACAGCCAATTTTAGATGTTCTGAAAATAATCTTTCTCATTCTAACACCATTCTTTCAATCTTCATGACCATTTTTATGCGATGCTGTCATAATACAGTATTTACTTTCACCGTTCTTTCTAGTTGTGATTCTCCTCCACTACAAACAGATCTTGAAGGGGGTTTTTTTTAGCTATGAATTTTGTAATGGTGGGAAAAGGAGGAGGATGAATATTTTTGAGTGTAAACCATTTTATTTTTGCAATTAAACATTCCAAGCGAGCTTTGCAAATGTATCTGACAGACGGAAAAGTATAGTTCTGTGAGGTCATGTCACCTGTCATTGTAATAATGCAGGTTGGTCCAACTGGTAGTAATTTGTAAGGATTTCAAGACTTTTAATTAGAAACCACATCCTTGTATTACTGTAATTGCTATGGCAAATTTATATCTGGCTGGTGCTAGTATGGGGCTCTTGTGCAAGGACTTACTGTATGGAATAATAATTTTCTGTTACAAACTTCATTAGGAATGAAGATGTAGTTGCCAGTTAAATCTGGGGACTGAGTGGCTGGGCAGGGGCTGGAGGTGAGCCAGCAGTGGGTCCTGGCAGCAAGGAAGGCTCTAGGACTGCACCAAGAGGAGCACAGCCGGCTGACTGGGGGAAGAGGTTATCCCTCTCTGTTCACTCCTTTGTCTGCAGTAAGATGCTGCCTCTGCGTTTGGGCCCCCAAGTTCAGCCAGCGATTGACAAACTGAGAAGGTCCAGAGGAGGCCACCAGGATGGTCAGAACAGAGGCTTGAGGGAACTGGGCTTAT
>JANRGW010002179.1:0-42726 GCA_024733675.1 Psilopsiagon aymara | reverse complement strand
TTTCCACAGCGTTGTCCTTCTATAGGACCCAGTGTTTCCAATCTTGTGGGCTTTCAGTGTTGCCTAGGATTGCACCATGCTCACCAGATCGCATGAACTTGCAGAACTGTCAGCCCTGGTACATGTATATACATTGTGTTTATCACCCCGTGGTATCAATTCCCTCATTCATCTTCTTTGGCAGAACAGCTCCATCTTCTGTTTTATTTTGTGCTCTGGAAGTGCAGGCTAGAGAAGTTGTGTTCACAAACAGGTCTCTGCTGTTCCAGCTTCACATCTCTTCAGTCTGACAGTTTTGAACCTGCTAGGTGAGCACTCTGTGCTGATAACGCAGTCTCAAGGCTTGCCTCTCCCATCAGAAGCAGTCCATGGCTCTACAAAGCCAACACTTGCTGAATTATTTATTTACAGCCAGCAGTATTAACCAGACTGCCTGCAATATTGGTTTCTTCCTTGCCGCAATCTTGATATATAGGAGCACCAGCGGACAGTTTTCCCCTCAGGTCACTGGGTCATCCTTTGCTGTTTGTTATTTTTTAGCCCTCCACAGTTTGCTCCTCCCTGCCTACTAGAGACAGCCCACCTGCATTCTCCAGTCTTTCATTTTTCTTCGGCATAATAGGCTTTACCGTTGCTCCAGAGGGCCATCATTTTGTGTAATGTCTAAGTCTGGTCACAGCTCTATTGGCATCAGGGCTTTGATATCAAGCCGCCTCCCATAACCAGTACTTGCCTCCAGCTCTCTCTAGATTCTTGGTGGTGACAAGGGGTATAGTTAGGCTGCTCTGTTTTCCTTTCCCTATTTTTCTGCCTAGTCAGATACCATCTTGCAGTTTTCCCTCCTCACCCTGTCATGTTGTGTGCTTCCTCCTCCTCATTCATTTGGGGGATGTGCGTGGTTTACTGCCTGTCTTACTCCCCTTTCTCCAGGTACAGGCTGTCCCCAGCAGTAGTATCTCTCCTGAGCTGTTCCCGAAGTATTAGCCAGCCCTGGGTGGATTAGTGAGTGTTTCCAGTGCAGGGAAAAGGCAGAACAAGAATGAACAGTGAGCCACAGCTCTGCTGCCTCAAGTGCAAGGAACAAACAAACGTCCCTGTCTCTGAGGAGCTCTTGATGCCTGGCATGAGGGGTGTCATCAGTCTCTGACGGTGCAATGGGTCTCCTTACAGTCCAGGCCAATGAGTAGGGTATGTTATGAAACGGATGTGTGTGGCCTAACATATGGGTAACTCTGGCTGGCAAAATAACATTAAAATACTTTCCATTTGGAGATGGAATTTATAGTAGCCAGACAAGCTGTGGAACAAACATCTCTTGTGCTTCTGCTGCTGTGTTTGTGTGAGCCTGAAGGCTAACAAACAGGCAGGGAGCTCTGGCCCTCTCAGTCGGGTAGAATAAAAGTTTCCACCAACGATGAAGTTTGAACTGCTGGAATTTTCACAACGCCAGAGGAGCGCATCGCAAAAATAAACCTTCTTTTCCTCACACCCCTCCCTGTCTGTCCTTTAACCTGCACAAAGGCTGCAAACCGCCGCAGCAGTAATCACAAAACCATCCGCTCTAAGAGGGAAAACGCTGGAAGATGCCACTGGAACAAGGGCTGGGCTTTTAAAAATGATTGTCATGAGTATCAGTGTGTCTGTTCTCATGGACAGGAGCAGCAGAAGGCTTGACTGATATGGGGGAAAAAAGCACAGCTGCTTCCAGTTAGTTCAAAAGGTATACAAAAGTGAAAATGAAGATTGAAGAATCTGCATGTCCTGTTCATAGCAGCCTCGCTTACATGTCTGAAATCACAATGTTGTTTTGGCTGGAAAACATGGGTAGAGAACTAGTTTAGGCAGCTTAGTATTTTCCTGATGTGTTTTCCCATGCCCAGGGGAGGGATTTATTACATCTAATTATACATTTAAGATGATTGCTTTGGGGTAATGACCGACATTATCACTGGCGGCAAATATTTACAACGTAGGCTGAAAACCAGCACAAATATTCAGTCAGTGTGGCTCTGCGCTGCTATGATCTATTGTAAAATGCTGATGGATGTTGCAACAGTCCCTCAGTAGGCTGTTAAATTGAGTCACAGCCCTTTGTAACTCTCTTTAGATCAATATTATTCAAGCTACTTAAAAATATATACCTTTTTCTTAATTTGGTATCTTACTAAAAATTTAAATCCTGTTAAATGTCATGAGTTTTAGCTCCAAGCTCAGGAGCATTAAAGGCTTGCTGGCTGTCTCCTCTTCATATTCTGACTTGGTGTAAACTATTCCTTTTTGTGCCAACCTTTCTTTTTTTTTGGTTAACCTGAGATTAACCATCTCAGGCTCTGGCTGCTCCAGCTCTCCTTTAGCTGGAAGGGACAATTTCTATCTAATGTCCCAGCTAATGTCATTGGTATTTTCTCCTCTCTCATTCTCTCCATTGAAAGGAGAACAAACAGAAAGCTGAATCTCTGTTTGCTACCTGTATATTTGTATGACCCATCTCTGGGACAGGGCAGCAGTAGTGAAGCTGACTCAACTTTTACCGAGCAAACGGTAACGACAGGTTCATGTCATACACCCCAGGTGATGCAGGAGCCCAATGTATCAAGTGATGTCAGCCTTCTCAGATTCTCTCATCATTCCCAAAAATGGCATTATATTTCAGGGATTTTTTTGTGGTATGTGTCAATATGGAGTATTAAACAATATTTCAGATCAAGCAATGATAACCCATGTACAGGAAGCACTCATCAGTTTTGACTCCCATGAAGGCTTTCATTATTGTGGGGAAAAATACATGCAATTTTAATCTATAGTGAGAGATGTTAATGAATTTCATGCAGTAAGTGACCTGCTAAAAACAAACCTTAAAACTCTGATTAAAAAGGAAACAGTTTAAGAACATTCCCTTGCATCTTATATTCATGCTCAGACTCAGAGAAGAGAAGAGGGTAAAGTGAGATTGAAAATACTCTGATGCCAAGAAGGTCAGCACTGAAAATGAGGAACTCATTTCAGTGCCTTGTCTTCTGAGCTATATAGATGTTTCTTTATACTGTCATAATACATATTCTTATAAACAAAACAACTTGCTAACTTTCTTTTGTTTCTTTCCTGTGGGTTTTGGTTGTTGCTTTATGTAGAGTACACTAATGGAAAAAATATGTTCAATAAAAAATGTGATAGATATTTCATATAAAAAACATCTGGACTGCCAAATATGTATTTATCTCCCTCACAGCAAAAGAAAGTTGTTAGTAACTGAGATCCAGACCACAGAGGCAGTAACTCCCAATTAAATCAATGCATCCTAAGTGCCTAAGTAAGAATTTTAGTTCAGCAGCACTAATCATTATGATTTCTAAATTGATCATAACTCTTTTCAACAGCCATTCAAGAAAAGCACTTTAAGAAGCAAGTTGGCCAAACGATAAAAGAAGACAATATATCTAACAAGACTGCTGTACAAGAAGGTGGACTTCTCCTAGAAGTGAGTGGAAAAATGCTGTCTTTTGTGGCTCTAGTTAATTCAGTTTGTTGACATATTCAGTTTAATGCTTTGTGGCAACTTTAAATAAATGGTCAGTCTTGGTGTGGGTCATTCAGGAATCGCACAAGTGCTCTCTGGCAGTTGTGATAGTCCTGGTCAGTCTCCACTTGGCAGTTGTACCTTCCACCCTTACATCCTTGAAATTACTCACGAGCTCTAGCAGGCCAGTTTACAGTTTGTTTTTCACTTGGGGTGATAGCAGAGGTTTATTTTACTTGACAACGTATGAGGGCTCCAACAGGAGCTTTCCTTATTTCTGGCCTGAGTTGAGATAATTCTGGGATATTTTAATTAATCCTACTTCCTCAACTCTGTTCTGAGGGAAGCTGTGTGTGGAGAACTTATTCCTTCTATGTGTTTTTACCCCTGGTTTTCCATTAACATTTTTCTTTGGGACTTTCTATTGGCAGCGCATGATAAAGGGGCCATATTTTTACTGAGAATTTGATCCATTAATCTGGAAGAAGAATAAATACTGCTGTGAACTACTGAACCAGATCACAGTCCATCCCATATACATCTGCATTTTAAACACATGATGTAATAATGTCTTTTATACACTAAGGTCCTTGGAAATTGCTTTGTGATTAAGACTACATATGTATAGTTGTTTTGGATAGGATAATATTAGTGGTACAAAAATTGCATTGTAATAACATCTCTGAGATACATATAAATGTCAATGAAATAGTAGCCTTTAGCAAATAAATGCTGTATACTACTAAAGAAAAAAGGCGATTCATCATGGGCTCCAGTATCACAAGTTATTCATAGCTCGTACGGAATGGAAACTGGCACCCTGCTTTCCTTCCTCATATTACTTTAGAAGATTTTAATTTTGTATTTCAAAGCAAGTAACGCAGTCATCTGATTAGTTAGTGTTAGTACCAAAATGAGATGTTTGGCTGTCAGGCATAATTTGCAATTATAGAATCATAGAATGGTTTGAATTGGAAGAGACCTTAAAGATCATCTCCTTCCAACCCCCATGCCACAGGCAGGGACACCTTCTGCTAGACCAGGTTGCTCAAAGCCCCATCCAACCTGGCCTTGAACACTCACAGGGATGGGGCAGCCGCAGCTTCTCTGAGCAACCTGTGTCAGTGCCTCAGCACCTTCACAATCATTTCCATTCTCAGTGATTAAGGAGTACAGGATGTACTATAAAGGATGTATATGTTGAGTATATAATTTTTCATGAGGGTCTCTTATCTTAGTCTATGGTTTTTTTGGTGTATATATGCACAAGTCATAACCATTAAGGATCTTCAAACAGTAGCCTGCTGTTACTGGCACATGAAGAGAACACTGACACATAATTTCAGGTAGATTGCAAGGCACTAATGTTGCTGAATATGGTAATGGTCTGCTTACTACAGCATATATAGGAGTCACATTCCCTTTGAATATATGGGAGATATTTTATCCCGGATTATACTCAATGTGGATTATTAATGAGATGATTAAGAGCATGCTAATAAAAATGTATTCACCAGGCTTCATTTATGGGCATGCCTGACCTAGAGTAAGTGGGTGAGTTTTCCTTAGGGCTTGCTGGGAACATTCCCTGGGGCCTGAATTTGGCTCATATGCTCATTCAGTGGCTAAGGCATGTGAAGAAAAGTGCTTTTTTCCTGTTGTTACACCAGATTCACCATGCTGGTTATCAGGGACTGAGGGGTTTAACTAAACAGTCGCATCTGTGATTCCCTCCGAAGAGAAGCAAACAGTGCTGCTGGTGGTTGCTGTGCTTTACATATCGACTTGTAAATCTGGCCACTTTTCTGGCTCTCAGAAGACATTTTCCTGCTGTCCAAAGGCACTTTCCTTCTTGTGACATTACCTTGCACTGTGCAACCTCTGCTAGATGCTTTACATAATGCAAACCAGAATAATATGAATCACCAAAATATGTATGAATAATACTGTCCTTGAATACGATGTTAATGGAAAACCAGGCACAGTTGCCTTTGCCTTTTTTTTTTTCCTACAGAGTATGATCACTCTGCTCTGTGTATAGGTAGAAATACAGTACAACAAGAACCCTAATTACTGGTAAATAACGTAGCAGTGATTCTTGAAACTTGTCACAATGCAGTACTTCCCCTTTCAGCTTGAAAGAAAACAATGGCATTAGGCTGTCTTCAAAGTATGTTTAAAATGTCTTTTATTTCTAAAGGCTTCTGCCACAACATGTGTTTTTTGTTGAAGGTTTTATAGAGGTTTTTTACAGCTATAATGAAATAGCTTTCATCAGCATTAACAGAATAAACAATGATACCAGTTTATCAAAGACTTTTTAGTGGAACCCAGGAAGTACGTAAATAAATAATTTCTTTCATTTTTCTAAGATCACTTCTTCTGGATAAGAGACTCTTTCCTTGCCATCTTTGTTTCCCTTTGGAGGGAAGACAGTTTGATTTTATTAATGGTATTTCTGCGTATACCCCATACTTCCAGTTTTTGTTCTCCTTGAAGACTTCAGACTCTGTTTGACTGCAGTAATGACTTTTAACTTTGCTCTTTAAAGTATTTTCCAAGACAGGTGGCATTGCAACCCTTGTGCAACATGCCTTCTGGCAGAAAAGGGCCACATTCAGTTTCTGAAGCTTGTTACTAAATACTTCAGGAACACTGGGCCAAACCCATATCCAGAAAACTGGGAAAATAAGTTGTATTGGCAGTCAATAAATCCAGAGAGAATTTATGGGGTGTTGGGGTGGAGAAACACAATAAAATGGTGTCTTGGAAAAATAGGAATGAATCACTGGTGGGTATCTAGGCAATAGCCTCGATTGCAATAAGCATCTCATGGCTGTTAGCCACCTCCTACTCTTCCCCCCAGCTATGCTGCAGTCATAGTCTCAAGTCCAGACTCAGAGTCTACACTGCTTTGCAGGTAATTCCTCATCCCAAATGTATGCGTAATTTTCACGTGTTATACTATCCTGTTGGAAGAATTGAATGTCTGTTGTTGAGAGGAAGGCCCTATCTGGACTTGTTTTCTCAATGACACGTAGTCAGGCAGTGGCCCCATCATCACCACTGACCAATTCTTTTGCAACCATCACCCATATGCTAAGTAGTACCCTGCCAAAATTGTCACTTGGACTTTATTGACCGCCTCACAATTGGTCCTGCAGGTATTTTTGCTCCTTATGGAGGGCACTCAAATTTCTGTCTCAACCCTTGCTGCTAAGGTGATGCCTTGATGGGCTTCCCTTCCTTCTTCATTATGTCTGTTGGTCTTCTGTTCCACTCTTGTAGGCTGCAGCAGAAGATTTATGGTATCTCTGCCTCCAGATGTACCAGACATAATTCTTTTCAGGTGTGAAAATAGTACTTTAAATCCAAAATGTCACAGTATTTAAAAGAAACTGGGATGATGCATGCAGCTTCCAAACAGATGCTAATGGAATGAGACTGCCTGGTTCTCTCATGCCCCATCTCACTGATGAATACTGATAAAGCCAGACCTGGCCCGAATTGTCATTTTCGTGCTTACCAGCAGCTCACACTCTTTCAGGAAAGGTCCATGTTGTTTTCAGGATTTTCCAAGGCACTCTTTTGCCCAGTTCACAGACAGATTTCCACATGCATCCTCTACTGTTAAGGCTTCGGGGCACAAGAATCACATTTTTGTGGCTTTGTCTCATGCTTTTCTTTATGGCTTCACTGACGATGCCAGTCATCATACTGTCCTGGTGTTTCTCATTCAGTAACACTGTACATTCTGTTTACTATCTTTATCTATGATCTGGACAAGGACATCGAGTGCACCCTCAGTAAGTTTGCAGATGACAGCAAATTGGGCAGGAGTGCCGATGTGCTTGAGGGTAGGAAGGCTCCACAGAGGGATCTGGACAGGCTTACAACTTGCTTATTTAAACCTTAGACAAAGACTGTCAGATGCCTGACATCCTAAAAAAAAATCCTAAAATCAGACACATATGGTCCTTTATTAAGAAAAACCCCAAACCAACAAAAACCCAAACAAAACCAAAAAGCCAAACAGAAAAAAAAAAAAAAAACGAGTAACAAACCCAAAACTCTCTTCAAAATCATGTCTCTCTTCAGAAGTGGAGAAAAACGCTGAATGCCAGTTTTGGTGGTGCGGCACTTATAATTGTTTTGGTGGTGCGGCACTTATAATTCTCCACTTGTATGAATAATCTTAGTTTTATTACATAAACTACTTAACCATCTGAAGTGCTATTTTTCAAACTGAGCTTCCATGTTCTGTAGGCATGCTTTTGTTTTACCATTTAGCAGACAAAGTTTGCCAGTTGAGTTGTAAGTAACTTGACTAATGAGGTAATTCAGGTATCTAGCTTCTAATCCAGCAGTATTTGTGCTTGGAATTGACTGTTGGTCCAAAGCAGAATCATAATAAGGTATAGGCCCTTTATCTCACAGAACAAGCACATTATCACTCATGCTTTACATATTATTTCTTTACATAATAATATGCTTTACGTATTATTTCTTAATTCCATATGACAAGTTTGGGCACTATTGTGAATAGGAAATTTTGGTTATTGCTTGGTAGTTCCTGCTGAAGTCAGTGAGGCTTTTTTCATGAACTTAAATACCAACCAGAACCCAAGTCTTCTTAATCAAAAGCAAAGAAAGTCAGTCTTTTTATCTAAGTAAAGGATACAGGATATGATACAATGCAAACTTGAAGCATATTATTTAACATTACGCCGTTACCTTAAAAGTGAATGCACATAATAAGCTTTCTGGGAGTTACTTTGAACAGAGTGATATATGTGCACATTTTGGCACCAAAAAGTGTTTCCCAGTGGCTTGAACTGCAGTTCAAGTTTCATTCCAAAGGAGCTGGAAAATGATACATTAGGAAACATCCTATTGGTGCTGTTCTTTACTCCGCATAAGGAAATAACATTGGAAACCCTTTTCCCGCTTGGTTTCCTGTGATTTTTTTTAACTTTTTGGTGTAATTCCACTTCCTCCTTCCAAACTGATTTATGTAATCAGTACTTGATAAAACTGTGCTCTTGAAAAAGGTACTCCAGTTTGAATCTCAGTGTGACAGCAAGAGACCTTACTCTTCCTGTTATTTTTTAGTTCAAACTTGAAAAGGAAAATTGAGTGTCAGACAGAAGTGCATGGCTGTTAAGCAGAGCTATGACCAAGACATGGACTTCAGAAATCAATAAATGGGAGAGAGACACTTTTTGATTTATCTGGTCTTGAAATCCTTTTCAGGCTTCCCACAGTGATGACTTCCTCAGCACAGTCCTTCAAAAGTAAATCATGTTGGCTCATGATCACCTTTTAATCTGCTGGTTTAAAATGAGGCCATCAAAACACAAAATTCTCGTAACAAGCTCGTAGTCTCTTTTCCAGTTACTACAACTTTTAAAAGTTACCCAAATAATCCTTTTGCTTTCCTTTGTTTTTAAACATGAACCTTCCCCCAGTAATTCAGATGACATGATTTAAACTGACATTAGTCACTCGGGATGACTTACAGAGAATTTATCCATGAAAAAAAAGCACCATAAATGGGGTCAGGGGTAACTTGCTGCTTTATCACACGTGTACATTCATTTTCTTCTTGCTAGGCACAAGGAAAACAAAAATTACTATTTCAGAGGCCCTGGTCCCTCTTTTTATTTTGCAAAATAGGCATATTTCTAAAGTCCAGACTTGAAATTTGGCTTGGCCACAACTTTGTGCAAAAAACATCTTTTGTGTTACCCTTTAAACAAATAACTGATGTTCTCACTTTTCCTTTTTTTCTTATTTTTTTTCTCCCCAAACAAATCTGGACAGAAAAGCCTGTAACCTCTAAACACCATCTACTCTCTCCTCCAGTCCTTAGTGCTGCTGTTATGACTGTAATGATCATGATGATGCCATAGTGCTGAGGTTTCTGAAATACAGGTGGTGGCATGTAACACTGGCGCAGAGGAAAACAAAAAGATGTGATCCCCTCCCTTCAGATATGCAGCCTAAATACGAGAATAGTGATGAAAGTGCATTCTGATGGGCAACACAGTGTGTGGAAATAAGCACAGAATCATAGAATGGTTTAGGTTGGAAGCGACCTAAAGATCATCCAGCTCCACCATGGGCAGAGACACCTTCCGCCAGATCAGGTTGCTCCCAGCCCTGCCCAACCTGGCCTTGAACACTGTTGGGGATGGGGCAGCCATGGCTTCTATGGGAAACCTGCGCCAGTGCCTCACCACCCTCATAGGGAAGATTTTTTTCCTAATGTTTAATGTAAATCTACCCTCTGTCAGCTGAAAGCCCCTGTCCAGTCACCACCTGCCCTTGTAAGAAGTCCCTCTCCAGATTTCTTGTAGGCTCCCTTTAGGTACTGGAAGGCTGCTCTAAGGTCTCCCTGGAGCCGCCTCTTCTCCAGTCTGAACAAGTCCAGCTCTTACTGCCTGTCTCCATCGGAGAGGTGCTTCAGTCTCCTAATCATCTTTGTGGCCTCCTCTGGACTTGCTCCAGCAGGTCCATGTCCTTCTTATGTAGGAGGCCCCAGAGCTGTATGCAGTTAGGGCCTCATGATAGTGGATTAGAGGGGGAGAATCACCTCCCTCGACCTGCTGGCCATGCTCCTTTTGAGTCATCTCAGCATACAACTGGTGAATAATGACCAAAATGGTAACCACAGTTGCCAGTTCTCACAGCGTAGAAGCAGATTGACCTTTGCCAGGACTTTTGCAAGAGTTTTAAGGGTGGATTTGAAGGAGAAAAATCAGGTACCTCTGCAGAGGCTTGTGCTGAGCCTTTTAGCAAAATGGGAAACACCATAAAGTGCTTGTTTTCAAAGCTTGCCTATCGGTAAGGGTAACACATTGGACTGATACTGATGAGAGTTAGCACTTGGCTTCTCCAACAAGAAATGACAGATTGCAATTGAGGGGGGAGCAAGCTGTGAGCAGGTTGGAAAATCAGGGCAAGCAACTTATGCTTAATATGATAGAGCAGGGGAAGCAGGCAGCCAACACAGGTGTGCAGAGACAAAAACCAGCATCCTCTTTGGTTTGCACTGGCAAACCTGGCATCAGAAAAGTGCCTTCCATTCATCAGGGCAGAGGAAAACCTGCTGTCATAATAAGGAGGCCTAGCTGAGGATTTTAGGTGTTCCAGTGAATGGGGAAGCTGTCCATCAGCAGCATTAAGGTAAAGAATCAATAAGCTTTGGACACAGACCAGATGTGGATCTGAATATCAGGCCGCTGGTGCTGTCTCCAGGCTGTTTATCACAGCCAGCTCCACCCGAGCTCACTTTTCACAGCCACTTCCTCTGCTTCTGCTGAGGCTATTTCGGTGCCTCTGGAGACAGTCCAGTGGCCACATGACTTCCTCCCCAACAAAACAAATTCTCCCATTTCAGCTTGATTAGGGTTTTTTTTTCTCTCACAGACTTCGGAGTTAATCCTTGGCAACTATTCTGAGGAATCAATAGGTTCAATACCTGTAGGTAAGCACTGCGTTGTATATAGGCACCACGATTTAATCTCCACCTAGAACTAAAATTCATGCATTCAACTAATGAAGGCAATCATAACACACTGTTCCTCCCATACAAATTTCTGCAGGAGCATTTGCTTTTGAGAAAGTGTCCTGTTTTTGAAGACGGCCAAGACATATAGTAAAAAAGAAAAAATAATGAAACAAAAATACACTCTAAATAATGCCTGTCTGTTATCACAGATCAGTGCAATCTTACATTGTTTAAGTGGTCTTCAGCTGTTTGAAGTGTAATTAATAATTAGTAGCTTAATCTGTACTTAACAGCTGACACTTGCTTCCAGTACATTCCTCATTCTCAACTCAGAAAAGCTAATGAGGTGCAGCCACGCTATCTTCTCAGTAAGGTGAAGTGATGATCAAGAAAGCAAATCCAGGCAAGACTGGGTGTTGTTTTAAGACATTTTTGCAAATTTGCGGTGATTATGTTTTGTGGTAATGAAGGTTTCAAAAGAAAAACACACAAATTTTGTGAGAAATACTGAGTATGTTTCAATTTTATTTTTTGCCTACCCCAGTTAATAAAACTTAAATATGCTATTTGATGGGTTTGAACTGAGAAGAAAACTACTATTAACAAATGTTATGCTGGCCATTAAATGCACTGTTTCCTATTAATGCAGATATACTATTGATTTGGAGACGTGAGGACAGATAGGAACCCTTAAAATAGTTCTGTTCCTGTTCCAAGAACTTCAAGAGACATCACCATCATTCTGATTTTAACTGTCCCTGACATTTTATGAGTAGAAAAAAGAGAAAGGAGATGGTTTTTATATCCCATTGTAATTGCAGTTCTTCCAGGAATTCCTAGCTGCAAAAGCTGATAGTGGCCAACAGCAGGCATTTTCCCCAATGTGTTCTACACCTTTCCTGCCTCCTCCAAGCACTGCAATGCCCCCAGAATTCCCTAGTGACTGAGGCTGGGCTTCTTTTAGCAAGAAGAAAAGAACTGTGTGCTCAGACTGAAGCAGGGGCTTACAGAAGGGCAACCCTTGGAGAAGGCTTAATCTAGTTTATAACTCATTTAAGATTTACAGCTGTTGCTGCTAGTTAGAGGAGCTGTCTCTAACTTTCCACCCTTACTTCTTTCTAGATAATCAGTCCACTGTCATCCACTTGATATCTAGCTTAAAGAAAGTATTGCTTGCCTCTCTGGGTCCGTGTAATATATTAGTAGCAGAATTCACCCTTGCTGCCAGTGTGGGACAGAGTGTATTTTATACAGGATATAAAACATGCATAAGATGGTAACATGCACAGTAAGACAGTTTCCAAAGTTAAATTCAGGAATGCCACAGTGCCTAAAAACAACACTGACCTTAAATGGTGTTTAAAAAAGCTGGTTCAGCATGTATTATTGAACAGAATGTGAAATACAGATTGTTTTGCTCTTCTTCCCTCCCCTGAAAGAGTTCTGTGTTGCAAAAGTGATATATAGTGCTAAATACACAGAAAAATAGTGCTCTGAAATTAGGACATCACAATCTGTTTACAATACATAGGCTGCAATATTGTCTCTTTTAGGTTTTGATTCCTTACAGGAAGAGATGTCTGCCATTCATCTCATTTGCAGTTTGCAAGCACAAATAAAAGTCAGCTGTGGATGGAATATTATGACGGCTTCTTCTCTTTAGGACTTGATGCACTTACATGTAAATAACACTGAAAAAAAAAATCCAGACATTTGGTACTTACATATGTCTAATTATCCAACATGTTTGATAAATATTATTTGAGACTCTTTTCAGTAAGTTATTTCTGTGGAAGATAAAGGGTAATCTTACTACATTTGTTACTGCAAAGTCTACCTAACTGAATTTGCTATTGCAAGTGCAGAGTAGTGAGCAATTAATGCTTCATTTTAAGTCCTCTCAAATGAAATTAATCAGGCTTGCATTTTCTATATTGAAATTGTTGAAGAGAAGACTGAAAAGCTTAGAGCAGCTGCAGAACTCAGAAAGAAGAAAAGGCTGAACTTGCACTGAAGATATGATATTGCCCCAGCTTTGCTTCCATCTGTGAATACAACATCTGCTTTTGGGGAAGTGAAATGAGAAACTGAATAAATCAATATAAAGGTTGTTTCTATTTCCAAGTGCAGTCCAGGGCACAGTAGTTGTGAAAGAGCATTGACAGGAGGGGTCTGTTACTGGTAAAGCACAATTTTAAATTCAAGGTCATGATTAATTGAGGAGACCAAAGGAGAAGATATGCAATTATCTCATACATTAGTATTTAATTATAATTGCTAAAGTAAAATGCATGTTACCCATCCAAGTACCTAGTAGCATATCCAGTAATCATCCATATCCATATCCAGTAATATATCTACATATTAATAAATAAGATATGCTTTTTCTTGACAATTTTAGAATTCATAATTTTAATATTTTAATATTATTCTCTTTAGATCACTATAAATAGTCTCCAGAACTTGTGTAATATCTATTAATCTCAGGTAGTATTCATATACTCATTTCCCACATGAAATCGTAATTGGTGATGCAAAGAAAAGGATCATGGCTTTTTTACAATTAGACATGAAAAAAATCCACCAAACCTTTTCATCAATAGAAAGCATTATTGCTGTTAGTAATTTAATCTAAGCAAACATGCCATACAACAAATTTGTACTGAAGTGGGTGTTGTCACCCATAAATTCACTTTTGAAGAAACAAAATCTTCTCTAACCTGTCTTTAACCTACTAGTCATTAGCACTGCTCTGTTCCGGAAGCATACAGTCTTGCATTCTCACTTCCAGTGTTTGGTACTTATGAAAAGAATGGAATTGAATTGGGATGTATCACGTTCCAGTGTGCACCGCAGCACCACTTTCTGCACATACAAAGTCAAACGATGTTTCAGCTCTCGTTTCTCGGTACCATCTTGGGCAGAGTGGTTAGTTTTGAAGTGCTGAGCTTATTGAAGCCCAGTGGTTCATGCATATCATAAAGAAGAGAGATTGTAGCCCAAGGTCTTGACATAGACTAAGCAAGCTTTGTTACAAAAGCTTAGCTTAGAATGAAAGTATAAGGGAAGAAAAGTTGCATTCACAATTTTGCATCATGCAATCAAAACAACTTTAAAGGCAAAAGTTGTTCTTGGTTGTGTCCAATACTTATTGCATATCAAGCATATAAAAAACAACATCACCATGGTTTAAAATTTATTTACATGTGCGCACACATTACAATCTCACCCTCCAGGGAACTACTATGTTTTCTTGAAAGTTTATAGCTCACAATTACCAGAGCCCAATGACTTACATTTTCCTAACTGATTTCCAGGAGGCCAGTTCTGTCTGCTGCCTCTTGATGAGCCACAGTGTTCCAGCTCCCTTGTTAGACTGAAGACGCATACATAAACAAGAATCTCCAAAGTTGCCCTAATTTCTCTGTGAAAGAGACAGGATACTGAAAGATGGAATAATGAGAAATTTCACCAGCTGAATGGTTTACAATCGTCCGTGCTTTTCAGATGGCACAGCTCTTCCCCCCAACAGTAAATGGGAGGGCCAGGGCTCAAATTCTTCTGGCAGCGTGAATGACAGAAGAAAACTTCGCCAGGCCCTGCTCTGGGTAGCGTAGCACTAGATGCTGAGTTTCCATACTGTCTTTAAGGAAGCTGCAGTGATATCCAGGCTCAAAGAGATATAGGAACATGAACTTTATTTTAATAGGGGGTCAAGAAGAGTGGAAGGGGCATCCTGACCATATGTATGTATTTCTTTGTGTTTGAAAAGAAACATTTCTGCTGCCTATGAAATCAAATCAATCAGATTGAGCACTTTCCCTCTGAAAGGCTTCCCATATAAACCCACAGCTGTAGGCTTCAGCCTGTAGGATTTGCTTCCTCCCCTGGCTCAAGTGATGGAAATTTGTCTTCTGTTTTGTTTCTTTTGCCTGAAAACTAAGCAGTACATGCAAGCCTTTGATCAAAACTGAATGCTGAAAACAATTCTGCCACTCCCCCTTCGCACGAAATAGTGCTTACTCACAGAAATATTCCTTTTGAAGTTGCTCTGTCGATATCAGAGAAATGCACGAGTCCAGAGGGCTAAGAGATACTGTACTCATTGAGTAAAAGCCAGATTCTGATGTCACCAAATACAGTATTTCTGAATGGTCTTTTATGTGGGTTTTTATTTCAGGGTTCTGTAAGAGTTTCTTTTTTTTCTTTTTTCTTTTTTATTCAGTTATAAAGAGAACCTCAGGGATTTTAGAAGGATTTTTGAGAAGTTCAGTTATGAATCCTAAAAACACCAGTGGAAAGAAATACTTGTTCACTGAACAATACAGTTAAAGACAGAAGACACATTAACTGTCTGCATTTTCCTCCTAATATTCATAAGATGAGAGCAAGTATTTCCCAAGTTTTTAAATAGCTGCTTACTTAGGTCACCAGAAAATGGCCCCATTCCACATAGGATGCAAAACCCAGCCATCCACTATTAAGTGAAGCTGTTCCAGATAAACTGTGAGCCAAATGACCCTGGAAATTTAGTACCCAAGTTGCGTGACTCGAAAATCTGTTCAAAGCAAGGCATGGCTGCAGGCCTTGACTGTTGTACTTTAGTAACCATAGTAACATGGTCTCTGGAGACCTAGTGCTAGTGAATTTTCCTTTATTTCAAGGAAGAGTAATAAGAGAAATGTGGATTGGAACTTGTTTTCTGTCTCTTCCCCCCCCCCCCCTTCTTATTTTTACTATGCCATGACCTTGACCAGAATATCTTTGATGTATTTGCTGGCTGATTTTCTGCTGTGGGACCAGAAAAAAAATCAGGATATATAAACGAACTTGCCAAAGGAAGTCCTACCTTCCTCAAAATATTTGCCTTCATTCCCAAAGAGAACCTCTTGACTAATAACGTTTCGAAAACTTCTTAATGGAAGGAACTGATAACTTTCATCTCCCAGCTACTGCGGGCACCAGAATAATGTTGTACTTTCTTTGAACTGACAGATTAATTGTTTTTTGTTTCAGTAGCAGGTGCAGCTTTTCGTGAGTACATAATTGGATGTACATGTTCTTTCAAAAGAACACAGGCCCCTGTCTGGTGCCAAGCCCTTTTTTTTTCCTTCTTTCATTTTTTTTTTCCATTTGGGAAAAGAAAATAAAAATAACCACATGATTTCATTTGTGAAGTACAATGTAAAAAACCCATGTAAGTGTTTTTAAAAAGCCAAATACAAACAAACAAATGTTCACAATACATACTTAAGGCCTTCTCACATGTTTCAACTATTATGCTGCATTAGAAATTCCATCTGTCATTGAATCCATATGGTTTACCAAATGGCGGTTTATAACCATCTACTTTTTTTTCAGATTTGAATTTAGTTGTTTTTTGTTGGAAAAGTTTTAATGCCCGAGCTCATATCTTTGTCTGTGTTTCTATGTGCTGGGTGTGTCCCTCTGTGCTTATGTAAGCATATGCAAAATTGCTAATAATTACAACAGGGTGCAAGTAGACTTTATTGATTAAAACACACCAGTTGAACATAAAGCAAATAACACTGACACTGAGCTGTGGAGTTCAGTTATTTCCTCCTCTAAATCCAAGAGCTGTGTTTCAGGCTTTATATTATTTCTACTGAAAGCTAGCTGCCTTTTCATTATTTCTACTGTGAAAAGCTGCCTTTACTTCGCTGTGCTGTCCCCTCTGTTTTGGGCAGACACAGGCATACATTGTGAAGCTGGTCCACATCCTCTTTCCCTTTTCTTCCCCCTAGGTTGTCTATTACCTAGGTAGATGACTGCTGTGGTTCTGACACAGCACAACACTGCAGCCTCCCTTTCACTGGAAATGAGAAAGTTACTGCTGTGAGCTCTATTTCAGTAACTGAAAGTGTTTAAAATCATAAGTGGGGCCATATACTTTATTGTCCTTTTTCATTTGTAACTTAGAACAAAAAAGCTGGGAACAGTTTTTGTTCATCCTCATGAACTGAAGCTGTCTCTCTTTTCCACTCAGTCTAACAAATCACTAGGATTCTGGCCAGAATAGTGGAAAATCTCTATTCAGGATTACTGTAAAGGGCTTGAGTATGGAGTTGTAGATGGTACCTGAGAGATTTATCTGAGAGATCAGAAGAAGTCTTTTCCTACTAATCTGCAATCATTATTCCCCACTTCTGGGGTACCAGACCTGTGTTAGCAAACACATTCTACCTCCCTGGCTGCAGCAAGCAGGTAAGAAAAGCATAAATCTCAGCCCAGCTCTGATTCTATCCAGAGTGCTCTGTGCTACAGATGTCAGATTTCACACTCAACTCTTTCAGGGTATGTACTCTAGGGTAATATTAAGAAAACAGAAAAATTTGTGGTTATAGGTGAGAATCACTGGTTAGTAAATTTTGTTCCATGTCCACCTTGTGCCTTTTCAGTGAGTCTGAAGCAGCAGGTTTCCCAGCTAAAATCTAAACACATGGAATTTGTGTTAATCCTTAACAGCCTCATGTGGCTCCATTAAAGTTGTTGTTGCACCAAAGTGGGTTTTTCTTTTCTTGCCTCCAGGGTAGAGCATCTTATGTCTGCATTTGGGGTCATGAAAACCAGGCAATGCATACCTAAGAGATCTTGACTCAGGAGAGGACATCAGCATTTTGAGAACAAACCAAAAATAAAGTGGGGGAAGTTTGGAATTCTCTTCATTTACATGCACCCCTCAAATCCATACTTATTTCTCTTAACCTAAACGCACGGCTCCTTGAAATTTTCCTTCACTTCTTCTTTCCTCTTGCTCCCTCCCACCCCTCCTTATACCTCACAACCTCACAGATGTAGCTGCCAGTCCACTGATCTGAACCTGAAACAGTTACAAATGAGACACATGGTCCTGTTTCCCTTTCCTGTTTTAAAAACCACTGCACCTGGTCCAGCCCGGCTCTGGCTCTGTGAAAGAAAAACTTGAGTAAAGAAAAGTCTGCCCACCTTCACTGTGAGGGAGCAGGTTTTATATTTTAAAAGTAGAGACTCATCTCTTAGGGCATGTGCATTTCTAAGGCCTAAAGAGCGTGTGCCAATATGTTGGATGAAGATTAATTTTCGGAGAGGGGTATTTATTTCTTGATTCATAAAACCAATCTTTGGTAAAGGCAGGTGCTCCCCAGCTGTTTCTTGAAGGGGTTAAAAAACTCTAGCTTACCTGCAGGACCAACCACATTTCAATGGTGCTTAGCATGATACATGTGAGATTCTTTATTAGTATTCAGATCCTATGGTCATTTTGTTAAGCCTTCCCAGATAGAACTTGTTGCATTTATTTGCACAGGTTAAGAACATTTCTTCAATTACGAACATTTCCTTGATGTTCTTAAGTTCTACCCACCCCAGCTGCCCAGGCAGGACTGGAGATCTTTTGGAACATGCATGGTAACAGCCACAGACATGAAGGAACTCCCTTAAATGTCCTGTGGTTATCTTTGTAGAGATTTTTATTCTGTCCAAATAAAAAGGCCTCCCAGATGTTCAAAATGTAATAAAATTCCTAACATCACACCGCTGATGTTTAATTGCTGTGAAGATGAGTCCAAAGAGACAAGATGACGAAAACACTTTCTTGTCTCCACTTGATATTGGATGTGGATATGACAGATATCATCTATGGAGGCTCCTCTCAGTGCAGTGAAAGGCACAGATGTGAATATGTAGAAATCTTGACACATTGTCTTTCAGTTGGTGAGGTCCTAAGATGAATTTGGGCATTATTTAGAGCAGAAAACAGCAACAGTACAGCAACTCCTTGCACTTGGAGAGTCGACTGGGGTAACTAGTGTTCAGCACAAACCCAACTAGGCAGAGATAATGCTTGTTCTTGAAAGGATCTGTATCTTTAGAGCTGACCTGGACCTGGCAATGGTTTGTACTTGACTATTCTTAGCCATGACTCATGGTTAGCACTGACTTGATTGAATGAGTTGCTGCTATAGCTCTTTCCAAAGGTAGGTGGGTCATTGCAGTCTCTCCACTACATTTCTTCAGTCACCATTCACAGGTTCTTTGAGGCATAGAGCCCTGACCATCTGTGGTCCCACTGGGCCACATTTCCAAAGGTGCTCCACATTTCTGATTGTAGCCGAACCTTCTGAGGAGGTCAGTCTATTGTTCACTGCACTCTTGAAATTCTGCCCACCATTGTCACAGTGGGAACAGGCTTCGAGCAGTCTTGGAAATCTGGTCCTTATTTAGGAGCCAAAGAGAGAACCAAGCTCACAAAAATATGTCAGTGTGGCTGGTTACCGAGCAATTGAAAATCTGCCCTCATTGTGCTTCAGGATTAACTCAGGATTAATAGGCACATTGCTACAACAGTAAATTGAAAGAAAGGTGAAGCAAGGATAATAATAATGTAGCAGTATTTCATCAGCAGCCAGTTGAACTGTCATCTGAAAAGTCCTCAGAACTTGAAAGGATCATCTAAACAACCTTGGAATACAAGCCTGTTGGAGTGAAGATATGTTACAGTGCCTTTACCAAGGGAAGAGAGGCAAAATTAGTCAGTCTGCATGCAGTGTGATGATCTTGATGTTTATGTCGTGTATTTCCTTTAATCCTTATTTTTATTTGTTAATTTATATATTGTGTATTTAATCCTTATCTTCGTGGTTGCTCTCCTTGCATCACTGACTCCATAAGAATTTATTCAGGTTTTCTTTTTAGACTAAACATGGGTCTTTCTTATTGGAGTATTTATTTCCTACTTTATATATGCATTGCATTTATGCAATTACAGCATATAGGTATTTTCATGAAAGCTTATGAAAATAGTCAAGCATTAAATTACAAGTCCAGTTTTAAAGTGACAGCTACCACAGCACATGAATTTAATTTTCTTGTTGGAGATATGATATTATCTGTATGCATCAACACATGTAGATTCAAAGCAATAATTATGGAATGTGATGATTTAAATTAAAATCAAAAAAAGAGCATTTGACACTTCCTATTAAGCGTCTAATTATATGAATTAATGATAAAACTTAAAGTAGAAAAACTAGTAATATAATATGATGGTTACACTGAAATCACTTATCCTAACTTTATTAAAAAAAAAAAAACAACAATGCTCCATATTGTTATTGATTTTTCATGTTAGGAAAAAAGACCTTTCTGCAAAATTTGATATCCCACTTTTTTGCGGAGTGATTTTTTTCAGATCTAGAATATTCTTAAAATTACTACATTTTATACCCATTTCACTCTTTACTTTCTGATTATTTTTAATACTGTTTTCCCTTTAGTCACTGAATGGTTTTGCATTGGTGGTGAGTGCAGATGGAATGATATTTTATGCGTCATCAACGATTGTGGACTATCTAGGGTTTCATCAGGTAAATATATTAACTACTATTTACAATACATAGTCACTCTCATTGTAATGACTTTCTTGTAGTTGCTTCTGCTAACTGGCTTTCTGAAATGCACACTTAAGTTGTTTAGCCTTATCCTTCTACTGCTGATTAGACATACAGTATTACCGAAATCAAATTATTTCACTATGCCATTTCAGACTAAATTTCTTTGTTGGTCTGACAGGTGAGGATGAGTTCCTTGAAATGCTGTTCCTAAAGTTTTTGCTAACAGAAATGTAATCCATCATAAAAATAAGATTTAGCTAACAGTTTCTTTTCAATATCAGTATAAGATGCTGCTGTACACAGACATTTAGATATATAGGCTAGTTGCCTACGTATAACAAATATGTTGTAAAGTCACAGAATAACAGAACCATGTAATTGGAAAGGACCTCTGGAGGTCATCTAGTCCAACCTGCTGCTTAAAGTAGATTCAGTTAGTGCAGGTTGATCTGGGACTCCTCTGATCAAGGTTTGAGTTTCTATGACCCCTCTGCGTGACATATTCCATTGTTTAATCACTCTGTCCATAATTTTTTTCCCCTGCTTATGTCAAGTCCCAGTTTCCCATGTTTCAACTTGTGTCTGTTGCTTCTTGTCCTCCCACTTTATTCCTTTGAGAAGAGTCGGGCTTTGTCTTCTTTTCACATGCTTATTTGGGTGATATAGACAGCAGTAAATTCTTCCTGAAGTCTTCCCTTAAGGCTCAACAAACTGTTCTTCTCTTCTCTTACGTTATAGCTCCAGCCCTGCTAGTGCTGTGGTAGTGCTCTCCTGGGCTCACCTCTGTATGCCAGTATCTTTCTTTTCCTGGGTGCCCAAAATTAGAAATTTGCCTTTGTTGAACTTAGCTGATTTTTGCAGCCCGTCAAGGTCCGAGGAGCCATCCTGCTCTACCCAGTTGGCACCCTCTGCACACCTGCAAAGAGTTCACTCTATCCCATTGTTCACTAAACAAGAAATTAAACAGGATTGATCCCAGCATTAATCCCTGGGGCATGCCACTTGTCACTGGCTGCAGTTGAACTTTTTATTGATTCACATTTGCATATGCACAAAAGAGTTAAGAATAAAAAGAATCATCTGAGGATATGAAAACAGAAAGCAGATGCTGTAAAATGGGGGCCTCTGAAATAGGTTTCCTTGATCAATCTTTGCTCTGAAGAATCCTACACCAGCCAGTATTTTAAGCAAAGTATCAATCTAAAGATAAGTGTCTGTCCCACTACGCTTACAAATTAAACATTAATTGTTGCAATTATTTCAGACTGATGTAATGCACCAAAACATATACGATTACATTCACGTGGATGACCGCCAGGATTTCTGTAGACAACTGCACTGGGCCATGAATCCTCCCCAGATGTTATCTGGACAACAACTACAGACAGAAACAGGTGGGGTTGTGTATGTTGACTGGAAACATAGCACCACTGTACAAAGGTAGAATTGCACTCAACCTATGCCCATATCTATTCTGTGTAAAGTCACACTTTCATTGGAAAGCTGCATAGTGGCCATTTATAATATTATTGTCCCATAGATGATGTTTCTTCCTGATCCTTAACTTTTCTAAGGTAGCATGTGCCACTGAGGCTACAAAGTTGATGTTTCCTTTATTTTTCTCTGACTAATGTACTTATAGATATTCTTACCCATGAACAGCATCCATGTGCATCCTACCAAGCTTTTATTCACACTGATTAGGACACCAGCATTCCTCTCATTAGTACATAAACATCCCATGCAAAACTTTTCTGTACAGTACCACAATGGCAACATCACTTTCTGCCATTTGTTTTCCCATGCAAAATTATTCAGGCAGGAGTCATTAGAAGAAAAAGTAGGTTTAGCAATGCACTTTTCCCTCTGAGGTTGTGTTTCCTTAGAATAGCAACTGGATACATGTGCTCAAGGTTTCCCTTGTATGAGGCGTGAAGCTAAAATCATGACTAGAGAACATACTGTGGGTTTGAAACTATTAACTTTATAAAGAATTATTGATCCCAGAAAAATGTATGCATTTCACCAGGGGGTGAGGAAATAATTGAGGAAAGAAACTGAGGAATCACAGTCTCCAAATGGGGGAAGGAGAAACTTGCAAGAAATCCTACAATAGCCTTTATGAGGTTCTCAGGAATACAGTCAGAAAACTTTGGTACAATTTCTTGCAGTATATATTTATTTGCAAATATCAGAGGAACTTTGCAAGATTTTGTAGGGGGTACACAGAAAATAAGTAAAAAAGGTGCATGAATATTTCTAACTATAAAAAATAACAAATATTTGGAATTTTTGTCATAACACAGTGGAGAATTCAATGCCTGAGTTCGTAGTTCTGTACAAATAAATATTTTTTCCTTTTGGGAAATAAGTATTTTAAAAGTTATGCACATGTGTTGTGGTTTAGACCCAGCTGATAACTCAGCACCAGGCAGTCATTTGCTCACCTTCCTTCCCCCTTCTGGATAGGATGGGGAGGAGAATCAAAAGAATGTAAACCCCATGGGTTGAGATAAGGACAGCCCAGTAAGTAAAGTATAATATAAACCTACTAATAATAATTATAATAATTATAAGGGAAATAACAAGAGTATAGAATATAAAAATAAAAGGGGAAAGGGAAAAAAACCCACTATAAACACAAATGATGCACAATACTATTGCTCACCACCTGCTGACCGATACCCAGCCCTGCCCAAGCAATAATTGGTCCCTTCCTGGTGATTCCTCCCAGTTTATACACTAAGCGTGACGTGCTGTGGTTTGGAATACCTCTTTGGCTAGTTTGGGTCAGGTGTCCTGTCTCTGCTTCCTCCCGGTTTCCTGTGCCCCTCCTCACTGGCAGAGCATGAGAGACTGAAAATGTCCTTGATCAGGGTAAGCATCACTTAGCAACAACTAAAACATTGGTGTGTTATCAGCATTGTTCTCAGAGTAAAGCCAAAACACAGCACTGCACCAGCTACTAGGAAGGAGAAAAATAACTGTTACAGCTGAAACCAGGACAACTGATAGTCCAAAGCTGGAAAATGCTTCATTAAAAATCAAGTAGGCAACAGATGAACATTAGCTAATCAGTTGCTGTTAATTTGCTTGGTTTTTCCTGGCATTAGCATTTATCCTTTCATTTTGTTTCTCTTCCTAATGTACTTTTTGTGATCTTTGATCTCAAAACCAGCAACATCTGTTACCCTGCTTTGCAACATGAAAAATCACAAAAACTCAGGAAATAACAAAAAAAGACAAAGTTCATGAAGAAACTCACCTGAATCCCATTGTAGAGCTTTTCTTCTTTATTCTTTTGGTAAAAGCATATGCAGATGTATCTGTACCTGATGCAATCTAATGTTCGCCCTTGCATAAAGTAGGTTTTATCAATTTCCATAAGTTTCTTCAATTTGCTACAGAACATTTTCATTCTTTCTTAGCGCGATCTGATAAATATTGCTTCCACTGTTGTTCCTAGGAGAAGAATATATTCTCAGTAAGTTGTTTAAAGCACAAGAGAATGACAGCATGACAACAGATTATTCTTCCTTTTTAACTCGTTGTTTCATCTGTCGAGTTCGCTGCTTGCTGGACAGTACTTCTGGTTTCCTTGTAAGTATAATTTCACTTAGAGAACTGTACTCATGACATACTAGATTTTAATCACTACATATGAAAAAATACTTCAACATAAATATTGGACACGAATATTGTGGAGAGCCGTGGACAAGAGACTCCTCTTATTTGCTGTGCACTAACGAGAAACACCTGAAGACATTAATACATATAAAGAGTGATGGGAGAAGAGAGGTTGTAGCATTTGAAATTGAAAGAATCTGTAGACATCTGTGTTTTAAGTCTGTCCGCAGTTTGTACTAGCAGTAGCGCAATGATGGCAAGCCTGATTTTCAATGATTGACATGTAAGCACGAAGTATTTGTTGTAAGGAGCTGCAATAATAATGACACATTTTCCCTTTTTGTAAAAAGTCCTTTAATAATAAAAAACTGAATTAGAAAGTCTCTCTCACGCTCCTCAAATATCCTTACTGGGAATGGCTCATTTCTACAAATAACTTCCTCATTTTCTTATTAAAGACCAATGTTGTTTCTTTGACATACAATGACAAAGTATGGCATGTGGAATGAGAGTATCAGCACGCGACAGGAAAATGCACCTTCTCTTTCAGATGCTCATTTGCTGGAAGATGAGCTTATTTGGTGTAGGTCTAAACAGCAATCCAGTTAGTCATTTCTGCATCCCTGTTTTAAGTTTGGAGCTCTGGAAAAAGCCCAACTCAAATGGACTTATTTTTCCCTGGTCACTTTGTGGTAGGGTTTTTTTTTCACTGAGAGGAAGCAGTTTGCTGCTCAAGTTAATAATTTGATCTCTGACTTCTGATTATGTAAAGGTTTGAGGTAGGGACCCACAGCTTTTTCCAAACTATGTACTTTGCATCTGGTTGTCTTGGGGATATCTTTTCCTTGGCATCTGCCTGCACAGCCCTTGGGTGCTTCCCAGAGAAAGTTCAGGCAAGAAGAAAGAACCTCAGGAATCATCTCACTGGAGAGAATGGAGCATGGAAAACTAAAAGTTCCAACCTCAGAGTGAGGCACGGGGGAAACAACTGTTTGCACCACCATACACTGCCTGTACAGAACATAACACAGAACTTCTACTTCAAATACACAGGAGAGACAAAAACAAAAACCAGCCTCAGAAGTTTCATTTTACTGTTGATAGTACCTCCATTCACCATGCCTCTGAAATGGCATGGTTTAAATTGCATGAAGAAAATGAGATTCCTAGTTTTTCTCCGTTTCAAAACTGGTATTAAACAACATGGTCCATATGTTGTACTACCATTTCACATGTTTAAACACTAAATGCATAAGATAATTCTTTTTTTTTTTTTTTTTCTTTTTCTTAAAACAGACAATGCAGTTCCAAGGCAAACTAAAGTTTCTTTTTGGACAAAGGAAGAAGTCCTCATCAGGAACAGTATTGCCACCTCAGTTGTCGTTATTCTGCATAGTGGTACCACTTCTGCTCCCTTCTGTGACAGAGATGAAGATGAAAAGCCTGCTTGCGAAAGCAAAACACAAAGCTGATGATGCAGCAGCAGTGAATACAAAGTATTTTCAAATTAATCTTTTAGCTGTTATTAAATTATACTATGGGCTTTAGGTTTATTAAGCATGTAAAAAGCACAAAGTAGACTAAATGACTCTCCATTTTAGATCTTTTTCTTAGAAATGTGAATAATTTATATGGATTAAATTACATAATACATAACTATGTTATAATATATGGCATTAATATACCTTATATATAACACATGTTAAGTATTATATTACTCTATATATAATTTTATAGAAAAATTGGAATGTTGGGATATCTTCCTGACCATCAGAAGTTACCAATGCAGTAATCCATTCTACTGGTTGTAAAAGTGGGAAAGAAAAGGTATTTTTTTACTAACCGTATTCAAATTTCAGTGTCATCTGGTAGCACAATTATTTGGACTTGGGTATTTCCTTATTTCCTTAAATATAACCTTACAGAAATGAGGTCTATTGCTGTGGAGTAAAAAGCTCATCAGTGTCATTGACAGCATCATAATTTGGCTTTTAATTAGAATATGCTCATGTATGTGTGGATTTACAATCCAGATGGGCAATGCAGGTCTCATACATGCATCTTTTTTACAATAATTATTTACAATAATTACTGGAAGGCCAAATTAATGGACTATGCAGGTCTTTGGTGTAGAATTAGAATGTCATTTCCACTTGCTGTTTTTTTCCGTGGCCCAGGTGAAATTAATTGATGATCTGAATTCAGTTCCTAGAACAGAGATGCTGAACTTAAGTTTTACTAAGTCGCTGGATGGTGGCCAGGGATCTGGCAAGAATGAAGCAGGCATTTAACTTCAGTGTTTCCTTTGGTTCAGGCCTGAAGCATTCTAGCCAGGGATAGTGGGCAAATTTATGCAGTAATTTTTTAAATGGTGGTCTTAATAAGGGGAAAAATTGGTAAAGCAGTGTTAGGGAATTAGCACTGTTTTGAAGCCTTAATATGCATTTTGAACTAAAGATTGGAAGAAATCGAGTCGAACTATATGATGATTATTGCAAGTTGAAGTCGTGCTAACTCTTAAGGGCATTGCTGGTCATTGTGATGTACGTACCTTGAATGTAACCTCCATAGGCAGAGCAGAATATACACAGAATTTGTCTCAATTGAAGCTGAAATTTATTATTCCAGGTATAGTCAGTCATGAGCAGAGTATTCCTAAACATAACCATTCTTCTTCATTGAATACAGAATTCCAGTCACACACTAGTTTGAGCAACTGAATAATGCAGGAAACAGGGGTAATTATTTAGCCTGGTTACTATATACCTCAAACAAAATTTTACAAATGGTCAATAGCTTGAAGATCACATCTTTCAGAGTCTATGATTCTGCTGTGTTGTCATTCACTGACAGGGATTTTTCCACATTTTCTGTCCTCTACAGTTCCAGTTCCAAAAATAATTCTGGCCTGTGTGAAGCAGCAGATTTATATGGAAGAAACAGTCAGCATGAAGGTGCCGCTTTCACTAATGTATTACAGATTGCTGAAAACCAAATCAAAGGTGTGTCTGCAAAGTACTCCTGGATTATATACAGTTTATGGAGAAGGAACCTTGTCTTTTCTTTTCTCCTGTTAGGTTTTGTTCCAAATGCTGTCTTTATTTTTCTCTTTAAAACCCCTTTGAAATAATAAGGAAAAAACGTTGTCTGCCTCAAAAGATAGCACTGAATCAGTCTGCTATTTCAGAGTGGAAAGAAATACTGTTATGCCAATTTTATAGGTATATAAACAACACCGTAAATGCTTAACTTATGCTTTCCTAAAAATGGCAGCACTTAATTCAGTAAGATTATGTGAAAATCTTAATAATTAATGATAACATCTATCCCTCTATAAGGAAAACTGGATGACATGTTACACATGCTAGTTTTTCCAAAGATCATAAACCACAGAAAATTGTCTTTAAAGTATTGTCTTTAAAACTCATGTTTGCTTGCAGCTTTGACTCATGCTTTTCCAGTGTTTGGCTGTGGCAATACTGTGAGAGTCTATGCTGTATTTCAGATTTTACATTGGATAAAATTTTGATGGTGTGTCTACCCCAATGGGCAACTTCTTGAGTTGTACTCAGCCTTCTGTCATACCTGCTGAAAGTCTTTAACTTCTTTAAAACCATTCCTCTGTTATAGGACTATTTTTCATACACACTTTCTTGTTGGTTGGTCTCTACTACAGAGAGGGAAATATTATAATGAACTAATAATATGGAAAAATCCCTGGTTACAGTTTAGGTGCCTCATTAGGCTTTTCCAAGTATTTTTTAACGCAATTTTCCCTGTTTTGTGACATGTTTTAGCTTGCAATTTCCTACGCAGATGATTCCAGAGCAGCAAACACATGTGTGAACATTCATCCATAGCTTAGATATGAGAAAATATTAAATACTGCTTGTATTAAAATAGATTTTCTTTTCTGTAGCAAAGAATAATGGAGAAAATGGCATTTCTCTAGTCAAAGTACAAAAAAATGAAGATCACTGGGTCTGGGTTCAAGCCAACACTCAACTTCTGTATCGAAGTGGTTGTTCAGAGTATGTCCTTGCCCAACAGCAAATGTTAAAGTAAGTATATTTTCCAACACTAAAAACCCCTCTATATTTCAGCAAAATAATGTGTTCTTCATATATGAGATCTTTGAAAGGCCTGTCATGACCTAAGAGAACAGCTGAATGAGGGTTTAGTTTACTTTTGAAATGGGAATCCATTTTTGTCTTGGATCGTATGAAATGGCTCTTATAATCCTAAACAATATTTTTTATTTTTCTTCAGTATTCTTTTCTCCTGAAATTGAAAGTAAATACATACTAAACCAGAATATTTCAAAGCCAAAGTCCTTGGCTACTGATATGTTTTTACTTTCTTGCACAAAAGTGTATTTTGTGGTTTTGTTTTACTTGCAGCTGAAACACTGCTGATTCAGTGTCCTAGTTTTTCTACTTTTAAACATTTGATGATGTTAAGGTTTCATTTTGGGTTTTTTTTTTCTGTCTTTATGAATCACAGTTGAGCTCATGTTTGTAGTTGTGGATGTTCAACCTAATCTAAATAGGGGTGCTCCTATTCATTGTGTGTTTGTAGTTAGATACATCTAGTTGGCTGTAGGCTCAGCCTTGGAGTGGAAGCTAATCTCACGGATTTGCATTCAAAGAGGACTTTCACACTGTGTTTTACCCTTCCCTCCCAAATCAGCTTTTCTTCCTTCCCCATGGGATTGCCTGTTCCAGTTCTTGTGGGCCTTGTTTAGGCATCCCTTTAAGTTAGTCTGAGGGAAGGGATAGCGAGTGGACTGAATGTGCAAGAGCCAGGTGTACATAGCCACCATCTGGCCCAGTGGAAAAAATGTGGCTGATATCACTGATTTTTTTCTTTATGATGTCTCACAGGTGGAAAAAGTAAATGAAAAAGTCTTTGAACTTCCAGAGTAGCTATCCCTTGCAGGCAGCCTGTCACCCACTAGCCACATAAATAGCACAAGAGCTCCCACCTGAGGGTGGTGGAACTCTTCAACTTTACTGGGACAGCACAAACTTCATCTTGCTGTGTGAGAGAATGAACTTCTATTAAGGAACAAATTAAAAGTAGATGTTTCTTATATTCAAGTCTCTACCTCTAAGAGGATTTTTGTGTAATTAAGCATGCTCTTTGATCACAGAATCATAGAATGGTTTGGGTTGGAAGGGACATCGAAGCTCATCCAGTTCCACCTGCCTTGCCATGAGTAGGGACAACTCCCACTAGACCAGGTTACTCAAAGCCCCATCCCACCTGGCCTTCCATGGCTGAACACAGTACTCCAGGTGGGGTCATTTTTACGCTCTGAGTGGTTAAAATCCTTCCTTTGTGCTTGATAGTTCCTGCAGACTGAAGTGTTCTGAAATCTGGCCATGGAAATTATATTCAGTTCTGTCTTTCTGATAGCCTGCAATAGACTTCATCCTTACTATTATTCTTTTGGAGTTCTTTTCTTTTTTTTTTTTTTTTTTTTTTGCTGCCATCCTGAAAACATGCATACATGCATTCTTTTAGAGAATTTTAGCTAGATGTTACTTCACTGTAAAATTCTTCATTTGGGATCTCAGTTTTTGTGATGACTGCATTTTCATCAGTCAATTGCTTGCTAATTAGTTCGTTTCCTGAGAAGCTAGTTCTGCAGAAAACTTTTATCATTCCGTTTACGTATCAGCACTGTAGATAATGGCAATAACAATATCTATTAAAGGAATGAATATATTTAATATTTCATTTTTAAAAAAGAAAATATTCCCCTTTCTTGGTGTACATTTATTACATGGGACATTCTTTCTTTGTCACAGCATGGACTCCCTCTACTGGAAAATCTTATACTTGCACGTTGAGTCCATACCCGAGGCAGCAGTTTTTATTAGAGAGCTGGGAAAAAGCTGCCTAAACCGTTTCCAATCTCTCCAGGTTTTCATGCTCCTTTCTTATTGAGAAGTCCACTTATTGTTCGGGGAGGGAGGTAGTGGTTTTGTAGCACTGATCCTGCCTGGTCTGGAATCAGCACATTAGTGAATTCAAGAGAAATCCTGAAGATTTGCACACCATCTGCGTCAGACTGGAAACGCTCAGGCAACGTTGTCTGACAGAGCTTTTTGTAATACTGAGCTCTTCAGCTGGAGGTCATGGAAAATTAATTCATTGGCCATGTTAGAAAACGAAAGGCAGCATAAATTAAGTTTGACATGTGAAACAAATCTATGCTCAATATGAACATCTGTGGCTATTTGAGACACTTAATTTCAGCATCTTACTTCCTCTCATCTAACTCTGCATTTTCAAAATATAGGACCCCCCGGTTTTCCTTCAAATCATTTTGATCATAAAATTGTTATGTGTCCAAATAATTCTTTGTTAACAAAATGCATCTCTTTTAAGATACTCTTTGCATTTTATCTCTAGATTTTTCTACACACAAATATTTTTTAGATAGATTTCAAGGGAAGAACAGAAGTTTAAGGTAGTTACCATACTGTACTACAATATTTAACGTCTTTGTGAACTGTGTGCCTGAAATGGAAGAGGAAATTCATGTCAGAATTTAGATGAAACAGAGCCACAGAAAAGGTAGTTGCGGACACACTGACATCCAGATGCAAGCACGCTCTTTTTTTCTCTTGAACAAATGCAAAGATTATATGGACAAGAGTGTAAGAGTCCCATATGAAGTTAAAAACAAAATATTGCTTGTCATGCATGTTGATCCACTCCATTTGTATACTAGAAAACATCCATTTAAAAACCTCTGATTGACTGACTGACTTTTTTTTTTTGTAACTGTTATTGAAAGGGAGGAAGATGAACAACTGAAGATACTAAGTGGTTTTGCCAGTTTGAAGGGAAACCTGGAGGGGCTTTCCTATAACAGCACCATTGAAACTCTGGGCCAGTGGAAGCATCTTAACTGGACAGCAGTAAAAAATGAACAAGATAATGGAAAGGGGAAGTTTGAGTCACATACAAACGGTGAGTGTTTTATGCAAGAGGAACCTCCCAGTTCCAACACATCAGTTTTAGGTGTTCAAAACAACTGCACTACAAACAGTAGCTGGACTTTAAGAAACTCAAGCTCTTGTTCTATGAGCCAGCGAATGAACACATGTTCAAACAGGAGAGCTGGATCATTCTACAACAGAGACCAAAGCTTCTTAAATTTAGCATCAACTTGCCCTTCCCACTGGGGGAGCACAGAAAGCTGCCAGTCATACTCAGGTGTACAACAGCGTTGTGCGGAGAACTATGCAACAGACCATCTGAAAATGCAGAGACCATTCATATCCTCAGAGTCTTTCTATGACACAGCCTTTCCCTTGGAGATGCCTATCAAAACGGAATATGATTCTGATTCTGAAAACATTGCTGATAACTACCTGATGTCACAAAACCGAGCCTGGGTGGATGAGAATGGTTCAGTGAGAAAGCCGGTGTTTAGCTACCCCAATAGAGTACATCTCAAAACAGAACTGGACCTCTGTGAGCCAGCCTCACCTTGTCAGAAGCCAAGGCACTGCCTTTACACGCCTCATAATTGGCAGTGCATCGTAGCAAATCATCCCAACAACCTAAACCTGAACAGATCTTGCAAGGGTTCACGTAGCAAAGAGGTGGCCCCCTTTTATGCTCAGAACTCCTCCGGGTGTTTGGAAGGCATGCCTGAAGTGACACACACAGCGTGCTATGGCCACTTCTACAGCTCCAGCCCAGGAGAAGAGAAAGAGCAGAATAATGAGGGGTTTAAAATGCCATGTGAATTTAAAACCCCCTGCTTGGTTCAAGCAATCAAGCGTGAACCCCTGGATTCTCCACCATTGTCCAGCAGTGGACAGAACAGAGTACACTCGAGCTTCCCTGAAAATACATTAGCAGGTCCTGTGCCTCATAAAACCACTGAATGTACATTTTTACAATAGCTTTTATAACATTTGGAGTATTTATAATGTTAAAGGCATGAAGTTGTGGATTCTCTTCCAGTTGGGTAAAATAATTTACTAAAATTAAAAGCCAGTGCAAAGATTTTGAGTGTGTGTGTGTGTGAGCATCTGTGTATGAGAAAAAAGACACAGACACACACACATCATATAACCTGTACTGCCCTACTACCCTTCTCTTTGTGATCTTTGGAAAGAAAGATAAAACCTCAGGCACAGAAAAATAATCACTGCTCACTGCACAGGTATATGTGCTAATTTGTCTTTTATCATCTCTCCTCATGTCTACAATTCATTGCCAAGGTCTAGCTATTTCTGTTTCCTGCCTTTGTTCTGTTTGGTTTTCTGAAGCTGATATGGATGTCTCTGTGCAAACATAAAATGTTTATGGTCTTCAGTGTGGACAGTTTACCTTAGTGCTTTTTGTATTTTTAGTTTTTTGCTGTTCTAGTAAGAAGCATCTGCTATTCCTTTATCTCTGCATTAAACTGATGGCAACAGGATAGCATTAATTGAAACAAATTACTTTCATAAAATGCATTAGAAATTATTTCACTTCAAACTGAAGCTCTTCCCAGGTTTCCTTGATAATACTGATGTTTTCGCAGCCATATTTTTCCATTCTAAAGCTATCAGCCTTTCATGTTGCTGTTTGAAAGATTGAACAATGGAATGTTACCCACTTCTGTGAGTTACCAATGTTGTAAAATCTAAATGAGAAAAAAACAATTCCCCAGTATTTATTGCTGTTACTTGTAACATTAACGAAGGAAATGCATATTTTAATTTGATAGTATTTCTTTGCTTGGTAACAGCTTGTTAGATATTGTCACTTGACATCAAAACCAAGCACCACGCTAAGATTACATGTCTTATTTTCAAAAGCATCCTAGTTTCATTCGCAAAATGAATCCTAATCTCTTAAACCAAGAGTTAACTGGAGGATGTATATATTTCAAAAGCACAAAGTGTTTTTTAAAACAGATCTGATGCTTTCCTTTGAACCCAGGCAGTAATGTATTTCCACCAAAAAAAAAAAAAAGTGCAACTTCTGTTTTGGGTTTTATTATTGTTGTAGTTTGACTCCTGCACTAACTTTTGTTTTAAAATTGCACTATGTCAACTTTATATCAACTTCACCTGTATAAAAACCACATCATTTAAAAAAAAGCAAAAAAAAAAAAAGCTTAGATGTATATGTGCTTTTTGAAAGAAACCCTATAATGATTTTTTTTTTTAAATATTATAAATAATTATAATGTCTTCATTTCTGTATCTACTAGTCACTAAGGGCATGGCTTTACATCCCAGACCAGTGGCATAAACTTCTCCCAAATGCTATAAATATGTGCGTTGTATGTAATTTATGGGGAATGGTTGTGCACCTGGGAGGCTGCTCTTCTCCAAGACTGTCTGTCTTCTCTGATAGAAATTATTGCTTGTACATTAGAGTTGGCAGATGTAAAGATTACATTCTCTGCATGTAAGTTAAGTGCTTATGAACAATAGTTTGATCTGAAATGCTGCACTTTACAGTGAAATGGTACCTTTTGATGGCAGTCCTGCAGAAGGTAGTATTCCCAGCAGAAAAACAAAAGTCCACAGTAAAAAGGGACAATAATGTCTTACTGTAGCTCAAATTAATTCTGGCATAGTCCAGTTGACCATAGCCAAACCATGAAAACATCATTTTTTGTGTGTCTGAGGTAAATCAGTTCCCTGTTGGCTATGTGCTGCCTCCTACTTAAGATAGTCTTGATATCCTCGCTTTAATACTGCTGCCAGTGGGTGCAGTGCAACATCAGACCATGTTCTGAGGTGAGATGACCGTGGTGGAATTTACATGGCTCTCTGGTATGCCACTGTTGACATCACACAAATCCAAGCCAAATTGCAGAAATACATACAGGCAAGCAAACTGTATACTCATGTACAGCAAGACTGCTGAAAAGCTGCTCATTTAATTCCATGCTTGGACTCACTGTCACATCCCTTTGAGAGAGAGTACCTGGGGCTGGTTTTGCACTACCTTGCACCTTCTCTCATCATTTACATTGATGCAACATGACTGTAAAACACTGTTGTCTTAATCTGGATGTGCTGGTGCCATTTTGCACAATGTAAGTGTTTAAATCAGGTGCAGCTCTGTAGAGGACTGTGCCACAGAATGCTTCATCTGTGCTTAAAAGTATTTCCTGACATGACTACAATGGGACATCTATACCAGCCAGATTTCTCTCTTCAGTGTGGAACAACGGAAGTTCTCTACAGGTCATTCTGTTGCAGAATAAAGCTATTTTGTTAATATAAATATCTACTTTAAGACTTTCCTGGTTTGCTTCAATTTGGATGTTTTTTCTCACGTTTCCTACAAACCCAGACATATTTTACATATCTTAATTGATATTATAGAGGTAGATGAAGCTTTTGCATGTAAAAGAATCTAATTTAAGAGATGTAACAGCCTTCTTCTAGGAGGATGGATGAGCTTGTGACTCAAAAGTGAGACGTCACCTTCCAACTCCCAACTGTGTAAATGCAGTCAGGTTTGCTTCCTTACCATAAAGTCTGAACCCAAGGAAAACACACTATCTTGCGCATTACATTTGAATTTGGTCCAGTTAATCTATGGGCGAGTAGTTATTCCAGGTCTCACATGAAAAAATGCGGTATCAGTAGAATTCTTTCTAGGTTATCACGCACATCCAGCAATCTCCTAAGAACTGTGTTTATAAAGTGATCAGCAGTTTAACCTCTTTTTGGACAACTGCTAACTACTGTTGATATGTTACTATGATAATAAACAAAGACCAGTTCCTTCAGTCACTCATGTTTAGCCCTTATGCTTAATGAGCTGGTATTTGTATCCCTCAAACACAGCCCGAAAGTTTGTTTTAACAGCCTTCAAATGTATTTACTGTAACAACAATAAAAAAAGTATTCTTGCAGAAGAAATTCTTAGTCAAACACTTCACCTGATAGGAACTTGGAGCATAGAGGCTGAAAGAAATGCCTTTCTTTTTTCAGTGTGTGCTTCTAACACCTGACTGATGACAGCATTTAAACTTCCTAAGCTATAAACAATCTAGAGGTTGAGACAGAATGAACTCATGAATTCTGGTGTGGATATTTTTTGATATTCATCCATATATTTTTGATATGGAAGGTGAGCAGTTCTGAAAGCTCATGTCTCTAAAAGAATGTGTCTTCCTCTGAGATGTTACTCAGTCCACAGAGAGCAGAGACTGCTATCAATGCTAAAGAGGCTGAATAAGGTCTTGTCTATATTGTGAATGTGGCCTGATATATCTGTCAGCAGACAGCTGTTGAGCACCATATGAATGCTAGTCCAATTGAAGTACACCATTGTAAGCACTATTTTTACTGAAAAACAACCTTATTTGAGCTAACGGCAAACTTGTCCAGCAAAAAAAGCAGATTTTCCTGCTGCCTCTAAGGTTTGCTGGGATGCAGTTACCAATGGCTGAAACTGGGGAAGACCTGTAGAGAACACTACCAATCACTTCTATACACTTTAGACAATCTGGATGCCAAAGTAGGGCTTTGTTTTGAAAATCTGAGTGAGGGCAGCAGTGTGCAAGGGGTAAACTGATTTCAGTTGGTCCTCAGTTTGGAGATCCAACTAGTGAAAAGAAAGATCAAGGGACTGTACCTATAGTCTCTGCAGGGAAGACTGACTTCCTACTCCTTTATTGTAATGCTGTAATGCAAAGTATGTCTATGGTTTAACCACCCTTCTTTAGAACACAGTGATGTATTCTCAAAATCTTTAGAAATTAATCATCTCTGGGTGTCATAGGGAAATCTGACATTTGTGCATCAGCCACTTCAGTAAGACTTTGGGTGCTGATCTTTTGATGGTATAGAAATCAACAGGGCATGTGCAATTCTGCAAATTCCTAGTGCTTAAAATACTTAAATGAGAGCCAACAAGCCTGAGGCAAAGAATATTCTGTGGGATAAGGTCAGCTTCTGCTGCCTAGAAGCCTTTCTTAACTCTTCATATTGAAGCCATCCTGGAACTTGAGTAGTATAGCCTCACTCACTGTAGTTACTCCAGAAAAGCCATTGAATTGTCTTAACACTGCATGACGTTTTCATTGGAATAGTTAAAACCCAACCTACCTACAAATCCATACATTGCCTTAGGTAGTGGGAAAAAAGTTAACATACTCATTGTTTTTCATCAGTGTGATAAAACTAAAAAACACAATCTCAGAATGATGGTGGTATAGAGCTGTTGTTCTGTTTTTCTTGTCTTTTCTTCCTGCTTCCTTCTTATCTTTCTCCCTACTGTCCTAGCATAAACATTCAAAATGGAAAGACTCTTCTGATTATATTGAGACAAAAACTCTAAACCTAAACCAGGCTGTAGAAAATTTCTTTCTGGAAAATTAATTTCTACCCACAGAGTTTCTTCCTCTCTTTTATATCTTGCAAAATCCTGTGTGAAATCATGAGTCACAACTGAAGCAGACTTCTGCAATGTGGGTAGTGAAAAAAGAGATTCTGCAGGTGGCCATGCTCAGGTTGTACTCACCAGGCTTCTACCTACCTGAAGGAGATTCAGACGGGTGGGCTGCTGGTAGCTTATGTTCACAGACACCACCACCCTGACAAATACATCTTTGTTGTGTTTGAGCACACATGGCATATGTTCTTCTCATTATAAATGCATTTCCCTATCATGCTATCAGAAATGCTTCTGAACAAAGCATTTGTTCATATATATATGTATACACAAATATACTAAACCCACAAAGTACTTTTGAAAGATACTCAAACATACAGAGATCCAAGGACTTGCCTGTGCTTAGGCAAAGATTGCCTTTGGATAGAGGTTTGGAGGGAAAGTACAAAAATGGATTAAGACAGATTTTTGGGAGAAAGATCACCTTGATTGATATATTGCTGTCAAAGAGCAATTATTCTGTGACTACAGCATGAATTCTCCACCCACTGCTAATAACTCTGCTCTGGAATCATGTCTTTATTTTAATGTAGAACTGAATTTGTATCTTTCCAGGCTGAAAATAATTTCTTAAAAACAAGAATTGCAGTAATTCAGTGCTAAGTTGTACTTCTCAATCAGACCGAAAACATCATTCTAGAAGGCATGGAGTGCTCCTGCTCCTTTCCTGGAGTTAGTCTTCGAAATTCTGGTAAATTCAGTGTCTGCATTAACACTTGCTGCAGATAATTATGGTTCAGTTGTGCAGCTGGTGCTCTGGCTATGCAGTCTGAAGTTTCTCAGGATTTCCTTGATGAAATGGGGCTCCAGGGACTGCTGCATAACAGCCAAAACTTCCAGTTTCACATTTTTACTGGTAGCATTATGGTATTCCAATGACTAATACAAAAATGTGTCAGAAGGTAATGGAAAGAACACCAGCTGCATAGCTAGCCTCAGTAATTTTATTTGAATAATTAGAGGCTATGCTAAAAATGTCAGCTAAAGCACTGGTCTAGAGCTCCCTATTTTTGCACAGGAGGGTGTCATAGGAATCATGTCTCTGTCTTCCTTCTGAATCTCGCGTTTTCTTTTGTTCATTTAAAATGTGAGATAAGAGGCAAGCATCAACTCTTGTGTTTTTAAAAAATCTTGTCTGAGAGCAAACTTCAAAAAGGCAAGAGTTATCTCAATTCTCAGTAGCAGTATTCTGTTTTCTTCTCTTATCATAAACATAAAGATTCCTCCTCTTTGTAGTCAATAAACGTCTTTCTTCTGAAAGGGTCCTTCCTCATGTATCTTCCCCTCTACACAGCTACTTAACAAAACCAAAGAACACTTTCTTTCTTAAAGGCAGTTGTGTCCATCAAAAAACCTTCTCCTTCCTCTAGCTCAGTATGAAGCATTAGTGCAATCTTGTATTACCTCCCTGCCGTTCTTAATAAGACAGAGGCACTCATTAACTACACAGAACTCCTACAACAGAAAATAGGTCACTTTGCTGGTGAAACATCCTCTCTTAAGGGGACTGTACTGCCAAGAAACTCTGAGCTACCACCAACAGTTTAGTTCTGCAAGTACATATCATAGGTCGGTTTGGGTTGGAAAGGACCTGAAGGTCATCTAGTTCCAGCCCCCTGCCATGGACAGGGATGCCTCCCACTAGGCTGAGTTGCTCAAAGCCTCATCCAGCCTGACCTTGAACACTGCTGGGGATGGGGCATTTACCACTTCTATAGGCAACCTCTTCCAGTGCCTCACTGCCCTCACAGTGAAGAACTTCTTCCTTATATCTAACCTGAACTTCCCCTGTTGCCAAATCCTTTTGTCTTTAGACATGGTCTCTCTTTCAAAAAATCATTTTCTCCTTTTTTGCTTTTTGCATTTTGTTCTACGTGTGTTTATTCTTTCACTGTGCAATTGCACTTTTAATTTGTATTTTGTTTTAAGAAGGGTATGGAAGCATTACACAATGTGTATAATGCGGTGTTTTTAATTAGCCCATTTTAGATTTTGAGATTAGAACCACAAAATATTATCAAGTGTTTTAATGTGACTCCATGTAAAGGCCTCTGTTACAGGAATGACCATAAAAAATTACCATCACTCATCTTGAAAAGGGGCATTATCTACCATCAAACTGTAATAATCCTGCATTAAAAATGCCATTCACACTCTTCCTGAAGAAATACAGTGAAAGACATGGAGATCAAGCAGTGGTTTTGGCCTAACTCATGTTGCATGATCCCCAAAATTCAGAGCACGTTTCTGTAGGGAACATTGCAACGACCTGAGCATTACCGAAAACGTATATATCAGTTTGTACCCATTCCGTGTGCATTTAGGCAGGCGATTCACCGGCTGGTTGCTCTGACAGCTCAAATACTGAGGCTGGCTGACTAGAGGGCAAGCACAGCCCCAGCCTCAAAGGCTGCCTTGGTGAAGTCAACCCAGCCACGGTTAACAGGAATACCTTTGGTGACATGTAACCTAACCATTATCAACTATGCTGCTTCATATACAAGTATAATAGAGGTCCAGGTATAGCACTAGCGGGCTATTAAAAAGCAGGCAGTAAATCGTGGATTTGGTATTTTGGCGTTTTGTTTAAAACCAGTGCACTTTTCTGTTGATTAATGGGTTGTTTGGGGGTTTTTTGTGCTGTTTTCTCAGCCCGCTTTTAGAAGGAACTTCCAAGTGTATTTCTTAAATTATATTTTACATTTATTGCCGGTCGGAAGTGTAAATCAAGACATCTTAAAATAAATATTTGCATTTAAATTGCAGCTTTGCCGAGTGCGTTGCCTGCCCCTTTCCCCAAACCCCGCTGCCGCGCCGCCCGCCGCTCCCTGCCCGCTGCACGGAACGCGGGGGGCGCGGCAGTTACTTTCCGTCCCGACAGGGGTCGCCAGGGAGCCACCGGGGAGGGGCGGGAGAGCTTCGGCTCCCCGCCGCTCGTACGCGGTGCTGGCTCCCCATTGGAGACGGGCGGCTTCTTTCCTCGTCCATCACGGGGCGCGGCGTCGAGGGGTGTGCGTGTGTCTGTCTGTCAGCCGTCGGTTTTGGCTCCCAGTGTGCCGCCGCGGAGCAGTGGAAGTGAAGAGCGGGGGAGCTGTAGCTCTCGGGTGCCGGTGGGGTTGCGCGCTTGGTGGTGATACTGCTGTCACCGGCCCGGGGACGCGCCGGTAAGGGCGGTGGCGGCGGGCCTGGGTGAGCTCTCCTCGCTGAAGCGGACGCCAGGGGCCAGCTGGTGAGACCGGCGCTGAGGTACCGGCGCTGAGGTACAGACGCTCGGTCCTGCCGCTGAGGTACGGGCTGGCGGGGAAGGCGGGAGCAGCGAGGGGTGTACGCGGCTGCAGAGCGGTGCTCTGTGGTGGCCTGCCTCTGTGCAAGCGCTGCAGCAAGGCGAAAGGGAGGGTGCCCTTGGCCGAAGGCTTAAGGGTGTAAAGATGGCCTCGTGATAAAAGATGTTCCAAGGCGTTTCTAGATGAAGACATGACTTAATTCACCCTCGCGTCCGCAACTGTTTGCTGACAAGTACCATGTAAGCGAGAGCTGTTTTCATGTTGGTATTGTTTTCTCACTGTATCCAGTGAACCAGTTTTGCAGGATGAACACTGCAACTGAAGAAGTTGAGCCAGAAGATTGCAAACTGGAATCTAAGAAGAAGATATTTTACTGTGAAGTGAGTGTGTTTCTTCATGACTTTTCAGAATGCATGGTAAAGTGCAGGCCTGGGGTATTAATGTCCATGCTCTCAGACATGCAGACCTAACCGTGTGCCGAACTTTTTAAGAGAAAGAAGTCATTAATGTGGAGAATAACGTGGCTGATTCCTGGAAGAGCTGCTTGTCTTAGGATTTGGTGAATTCATTTTGTACTTGAGCAGTCAGAGGTGCAATATAATGGTCCTTAATTGTAACCTTTCAAATCTCTGTGAACTGTTTCTTGTAAGTGACTGTAAAGGCTTATTTATCTCTGAAGGCCACAGCTGTGGGTTCAAACATGTTAAATTTGTCGGTCATGTTTGAGCAGTGAATTTTTTTCTGGTCCTCTGAGTTTCTGGGACCATATGTCAAGAGAATAGACATTATTAGCATGTATTAGTCATTGGGGTTTTTTTTTTTTTAGCTAAAGATAGTAAGAAATAATTGCAGGTCTGTATTGTCTTCCATTAATTGTTTTGGTGTATGTGTGCCTGTGGATCTTAATGAAATGCAAATGTCTTACTCTGTTGTTTTTCTGATCCCTTTTATGTAGCAGTGAACAGAGTTGCAGTTGCTCTAGGGCATAATTTTGTTTCTGTTCCTTTCTAGTCACTGTATGATTACCATTTTATGTTGGCTTTCCAGCCTGAAGAAGTTTAGAAAACTAAGAATCCAGAATGTGGTGGTGGACTTTTAGAAAATTTGTACCACCTGGTGTATTTAAATGTGTATTTAAGTACCATTTGGACAGGTTTGCACACTATTTCTAGTCGCTTTAGTGGTGTGCTGCTCTCCTAAATGTCACACAAATTGTACTGTTTCAGAAAAAGAAGACTTTGAGAATTATGCTGTAGGAACTGATGTCTTTCCAGTTCTTATAACTCAACAACTACAGAATATCTATAGCATAACTGAAGGTGTGCTTTCAATTTGTCTTTTTAGGTTTGTAAAATTCCATGTATGAGTTCTATAAGTCTTCAGTCACTATCGTGGTGCAAAGCATACAAAGGTAACCTTTTTCAATAAAAAAAAATATGTATATGTATGCAAATTGAATAATCTGTCATTCTTGTGAAGTTCAGTGATTGATTTCACATGGCTTCAAGTGCATATCTAACTTACTGGTAGAACTATAACAGCAATTTGCTTGAAGGTTCCCAAGAAAAAGATGAGGTGGGAATCTCACAGCTATGTAAGTAACAACCGTACCTAAAGGTAAATATGTCTTAATTGTGAAATTAACACTGGAATTACGTGGGAGTCACAGATGATGAAAGAATGCATACTTCTGGTTTGGGATACCATTAGTAAAAAAGTATTGTTCCGATTCCCAGGTCTACATAAGTCGCCTCTACTAAAAACTAAAACTAGCTTACTTGTTACTTTGATTGTAACATCAATTCAGATTTCTTGCAGGAGTTTACATAAGCTTAGCCTACCAAGTTCTAAGGTTCTGTTTTTTTGCACCTCATTACCAACTTCATGGTTTACTACCTTGTTCTGTGCTTAAATTATTAAATAGAGTTTTGTGAGGATGTGTTTGGAAATGGGGCTTTTATAAATGTTGCTTGACTGAGCTAGTGATTGGGTGATGATTATTTTCTTCTTAAAATTCCACGTTCTCAATTTGTAAAGTTGAGACATACTCAGTTGTCTGTACTTTCCTCTTGATTAGTGTTGCTGTCTGGTATTGTTGTGGGACTGAAGTGTCTGCTCTAATTGTAGAATGAATGAATCACAGAATGGTTTGGATTGGAAGGGACCTTAAAGATCAACTGGTTCCAACACTCCTGTGGTGGGCTGGAACACTTTCCACTAGACCAGCTTGCTCAAAGCCCCATCCAGCACTTGCAGGGATGAATCATCTGCAGCTTCTCTGGGCAACCTGTTCCAGTGCCCCACCACCCTCACAGTGCAAGATTTCTTCGGTATATCTAATCTAAATCTACACTCTTTCAGTTTAAAAGAATTCCCCATTGCCCTACCACTACCTGCCCTTGTAAGAAATCCCTCTCCAGCTTTTTTGTAGGCTCCCTTTAGGTACTGGAAGGCTGCTATAGGTTCTCTCCAGAGCCTTCTTTTCTCCAGGCTGAACAAGCCCAGCCCGCTCAGCATTTCTTCACAGGAGAGGTGCTCCAGCCTTCTGATCATCTTTGTGACTCTCCTCTGGACTTGCTAGAACAAGAAGGTCTATGCCCTTCTTGTGTTGGGCCCCCCAAAGCTGAATGCAGTCTCCTGGAACATGGAAGATTAACTGTAATACTGTATTTCTCAAGTGTTTTCTCTTTCAGTTGTCGATGAGGGGCCTCCTTATTTTAAGACAGACTAATAGTAGAATCATTGAATCATAGAATAGTTAGGGTTGGAAAGGACCTTAAGATCATCTAGTTCCAACCCCACTGCCATGGGCAGAGACACCTCACACTAAACCATATCACCCAAGGCTATGTCCAACCTGGCCTTGAACACCGCCAGTGATGGAGCATTCACAGCTTCCCTGGGCAACCCATTCCAGTGCTTCACCACCCTTACAGTAAAGAATTTCTTCCTCAT
>JANRGW010002178.1:350-15501 GCA_024733675.1 Psilopsiagon aymara | reverse complement strand
CGCGCGTGGGCCGGGGTCGCGGCCCGGTCCCGCTGCCGCCCGCCCCGGAGGCTGCGGGAGCAGAGGAAGGGGCGTCCCGGGGAGCCGCAGGGCGGCGGGCCGGCGGCTGTGGGGCGTCGGAGAACTCCGTGCCGCAGGGACGGGCTTCGTGCCGGCGGGACGGGGTGTGAGGAGCGGCAGTGCCTCGGCTCGAGGGGGAGGGGAAGGGAAACTTTTCCCTGGGTCTCCCAAGGTTGTGCGGTTGCTTTAGCGGTCTTAGTTGGTGTTGCAAAAGCTGTTCGTTCTCCCTGCATGCATCAGCCTGGTGTTATCCCCGCCGCAACATCACCTCGTCGACTAATACGCGATGAGGCTTTTCCGCCTTCTCGGTAGCCTGGTGGCCTTTTCCAGCTGTTCCGTCTCTGTAGACCTTAATAAGTACCCGAAACTCATCCCATTCATAATCATTCGATTTGTACCGCTCGTACAAGAATACGCGTAACGATGATTTTAAGGTTTGCCTCTTGAGGGCGTTTCTCGAGAACTGAAACTCCAAGCTAAAAAGATACGTCATGGGCTGTGGAAGTGCCGGGCTGCTGTTTCTGCAGAATTCCCAAATGGTGCTGAATGGTTGTGTTTAACGCTCCCTTTATCCTTTAGTCAAGCTGCCGTTTCTCCGGATTTTTTTGCTTGATGGCGTGTTTTCTGCTCTCACTGCTTTATGTTGATGAAAGATTTAACAAAGTCTGGATGCGTTGATGAGCTGTATGGAACTGGGATTGCAGTTTTATCCCCATAAACTGGTTATTTGAAAGCCATTTTGAATATACCTGTGGCAATTGATAGTTAGAAGAGTTACTAGAACACTGTAAATTTGTAGTTTGAATCAAGCTAATCTTTGGTGTTTCTGTCCTTGCTTTAATTGTTCTCCCTGCAACATGTGCATTGACATGTGAACTAGTTCATTCAAAACAAGTTTGTTTCTACTTGAACCGTGGTTGAACCTTTTAATTACCCTTTAGACATACCCACGGGCTCAGGGAAATGAAGAGTAGCTTGAGGCATGGTAACATAAGATGACAGGAGAAGTACAAGCTTTTCTCAGCATGGGTTCCCTTGTCATAATCTTGCAAGCAGATGCACTGATGCTTCACTTCCAAGAAACCTGGCTGTTCTGAGGGCTTGAGACAACCCCCTCCCAGCCTCTGCATAGAGTCTTCATTTCATCCCAGCTCTCCTTTTAATACTCTACCAGGACGACAGCCTTTTGCTGTCAGTGTGCAATCTGTTGATACTTTTTTGTTGTTTTCTGATGTTCTCTGTGTCCTGTCCTTACTTATGTGGTCCTGTGTATTCAGCTGAGTGCTAGTTCCTGGAGAAGTCATTTAGAAGGCGAAAAGCAGCAACAGTCCATCTCAGCAGCACTGAGAAGGGACACTTATAAGAACTAGAAGTGTTACAGTCAGATGTTGTAGCAGTTTCTGAAAGATTCTTTACAGAGACTTTTAAAGTGCAAACGTTTATTTAAGCAGATTATTTGATAGTCTTATTTCCACTTCAGTTTTTCAATACAGTACTCTTTTCTTTCTTTCCCCTCTTCCCTCCTTCTGTTGAATAAGCTAAAGTAAACAGAATGGTATATTTTGTTTTAGCTTGTTCTGTATCTGGCAGGCTTGCTTTAATATCTTTCTCCATAAGATTGTGTAATTCTTCTTCTGAAGTGCTTAATAAGTCCTGGAGGGGGCAAATGGGGGACTTAACTTGTGTCTTTAAGTATACAGAAGGAAACCACACCTATAAAGGCAACTGTGTAGAAATTGCTAGGTTGGAAAACATAACTTTGTCGAAAGATGTGAGAGGTTAATGGATGTAAAACAGTGCCCTCCAGAAGAATGGGAATCAAATCTATGTGCAAAAGCACATAGCAGAATAAAAAGAAGGGTGGGAGAAAGAAAGTAATGTCAATTAGGGCTAAGGTTTTTAATGTAAATTTGAAACATAAGGAGAAATAGAAGAGTAGCAGCAAATAGCTAAACTTAACAGATTCATTTAAATATTTGTGAAGGCCAAAGGGAATATTGAGGCAGCCTCACAGGCTATGAGCAAGTCAGGAAAAAAAAGACATTAAAGGAATTAACCACTTGATGGTTGTGAGTGGCTGAAATATCCAAGCAGGAGATTCTGGAATGATGTAATGGACAAACATCAAGTTAGAAAGACCAGGCCACCTCTCTTCTCAGAGAACAAGAGTATAAGCTGAACTGGCAGGAAAATTATCCAGCCTCGTACTGAGAGGCTAAGACCTAATGACAGTCCTTGTTTGAATGATATAATAGAAAGCTGGTGTAAATTGCAGACATAAGGGGCAGGGATATAATAGCAAGTAATCTTTTTTTTTTTTTTCCCCTGCTTTTAATTAAAAATAAAATTCCATCTGTAAAAATATCAGTACCTTGAAATTGTTTTGAAGAAGGGAGAAGAATTCTGGAAAACCAGCAGAGGTAAGTTTAAACAAACCACTCAGTTGAAAACCTCTGCTAAATATAAAATCTATAGAACAGTAGGACTGGGCATTATATTGTACTACTTCATGAATGTCTTTAACTGCATTAAATGTTGTCCAGCCTTAATAATGAATTTCATGGATAAAAAGTAGAGGTAGTTGAAGGTATGTGACAGCCAGTAAATTTCATCAGAATTAGTTTTAAAGGGATGTTGGTAGTAGGAGGGTATGAAAAAGCGGTAGGAAGTAATGGTAGATTGGACATTGCGTTGTTGCTTCTCTTGGTCCATTCTTGTGAGGCAGGAGTAAATGGATTTTAGTGACAGAATAAATTTTAAGTTGGGATAAAGTAAATACTTTCTTGAAACATAATTAATGGTTGGTGTTGTGCAGGGGCAGAAGCTACAGGCATTAGAATTGAAAGAAATACGACTACGTTCCTGGATGTATATAATAAATAATAGAGCGTGCCATGAGATTTAGCTAGTTACTAGCTGTTGAAAGCTTACTTATGATCTAGAATAAGTATTCTTTTTTTCTCTTTTGGTTGTTCAGACTGCTTACCAGGCTCAGCGAGAGGATTCATGTGTTCCATGAGAAACAAACCATTGTGACACACACAGACCTTTATTTGTTTTACAGTCTGGGTATAAAGTTGAGATTAGACCTAAGAGATATGCTGCTTTTAGAAATATCCTGTGGCTAAACATCATAACAAAGCATTGTAAGCCACATCTAGTGCCAAGCTTATGTTTGAAAGCAAATCCACCTGTTGATACACGAAAATGTCATTTTGGCAAACAAGCCTCCTTCTGATGGCACACAAACCACAACTTACCTTTAAGTATAGTCAGGTAATAATGCTATAATTAGTGTTAGATTGTTGTGATGTGTTTTTTTGCCTGAAGCAGGATAAGATTGCCTCTTAAAAGATGCAGGATTCTTTCATATAGCTTCCGTATGATCAGCTCTTTAACTGTCTGTATATGCTTGGTTTACCTTTTGGTTTTTATACTGAGAAATGATCAAAAGAGAAAAGAGGTGCCTTTGTGAATGTGCCGTGTGTTGGGATTGAGACCTTATGATAGAAGGGTTACTAGGTGTAAATGGGATAAGGGAGACAGGACGAGCATCATCAAGCTTTAAAGTTCCTGTGTATTTTGCCTTGGTGCGACTAATGTGTCAGTATTGTGTGACTGACTGGGTGCTGATGTCCAAAGCTAGTATAAAATCAGTAGAATTTTGACTTAGTGTTCTTTTGCACATATATCTTGCGTAATGCTGAGTCACAGTAAATTTGTTGAAGGCAAATTTGTCATTGGGGGGCATGAGGTAAGTTTGGTTTCAGTGCCTGCTGATATTTACAACCCCAAACAGAAGTGAGTTGAAACTACAAAGTCAACTTAATTAATAATTAGCTTATTTCTTAACCTAATTTGTTTTAAAGTATCCGGAATTTCTTATGTTCATGGTATGAAATGCTGAAAAGTGCACTGTTTTTCTCTTGTAAAAGATGTTTAGGCTATGCTAGAAATGTTAGTATGATTTTTATTTTCTGTCAAATGATAGAGATGCTTCTTATTTTTCAAACACTCTGTTTTTTTTTAGATATGACCTTACAAAAAATATATTGTGGGTCAGCTTGTTCTGTAAGTGCAGAGATGACGTGCTGTAGTCTTAATAGAAATAAAATTGAATCTCTGCTTTAAACAACAAATTACGTTTTAGTTCAGCACACAGGACTAGGACTAAACTTGTTATTTGTGTAGGTAGGCATGTTAATTTGAGGTTGTTTGGGGGTTTTTTTCAGGTTAATATAATCCTGTGCAGCTGAAAAGTTTTAATGCTCTTTCACTGGTAGCTTTGTTTTATGACTTGTGGGAACTTTTTGGTTTCAGGTTAACTGTGGACTGTGGGGTTATAGAAATTAGGGTGAGGATCTTTTAATTTAAACTGATTTATTGCGTTGCAGTGACTTTCAATGCAGCAAAGGAATTTTGTGTTTGCAGCTCAAATCAGAAAGGCTCAGTTAAAAAATTTGTAGATGGTTTCCTTTTAAGACCTGGCTTTGAGAGTCAGGTTTTTTGCCCTCTTGCTCAAGTTAAAAGCTTTCTGGAACTCTGCAAGCTCTGTCTGCTGCCTCGTTAAGTCAGAGTGGTCCTGTGGAAAAATGGAACTCCAGACATCTTGGAAATAACATGCTGATGGTAAATGTATAGTGAAGTGCTGGATATACCGTGTCTAATCTTGTATGACACTCCTGCCCTCCTTGGGAAAACTGTTTTCCAATAAAAGTGGTAAATGCATAATTACCTAATCTCTTCAGTGGTGCTCCTTAAAAAAAGGGAAGGGTGAGGAATTAAAACAAGTGTAATCCTTAAACTTTCAACAAATCGACTTACGTGCCCAGTAGTGTGGCTGTCAGTGCACTTGGCTGCTAGTGCAGGCTGGTGTGTCAGGTTGGGTTCTGAGACAGTGCCAAGTGTCAGATAGTTTGGTTTCTGTTAGTTTTTGGGATTTTTGTTTGTGTTTTGAATGTAGAATAGGAAGATCAGGGCACTGGTGAAGATTGTCTGAATGTTGCTCAACTGACTCTTCAAGATTAGTCATTTTGCAGAGATAGTTTTGGTGCAGGGGTGGTTTGTTTTTATTTTAACCACCTTTTCAGCCCTTTTATTCTTCTGTAGAAGATGAGGTCGCATTGACCGGAGATACAAACTTGACATCAGTTGTCCTCAGTGTTGTGTAGATAGTGCAGTTTATTTTCTCCTTTTTTTGATTTGCTTTTGAGCAATATTGAGGGGTTTTAATTTGTGATGCCATGCTCCATATTGTACAAAATTGTATGACCTTTCAAGCCTTATGTTAGTTAGGTTTTGAGATGCTCCCTTTTTTAAGCAAGTATGAGTCCAACTTGTTAAGTGGTCTACAACTAGAACATGCCAAATTTGCTGTAGATTAGGTGGATTAGTACTTGGTTTGCTCTTTCAAAGGTTTATAAATGTGCTAGAACAGAAACAATTGTGAATTAAGGCCTACTTCTGAGCATGGAAAAACCTAATGGGACTAGGAAGCCTGCAAAATAAAGTACATTTGAAAGATACAGAGATGGGCAGCAGTTCCATGAAGAAGTCCCCTTCTTCCAGTTTTTAGCAGAAAGTCTCTTAAAGTCTGAACCTTGATTCAAGGCTATATATTGTATCCATGTTTAGTTATGACTCTTATGTTAAATTTGAAGCTCCTTTAGTCTTCTGGCCTTTCAGGTAGCACATGGTGATGGTTCTGTTTCTTCTCCATTGTTCCTGTGTGATGCTTGCCCTAAGAGTGTGGGTCCCTCCTGCTCTGCAGAGGGAGAAGTGTGTTGTTCCTGCTAGTGAATAGCATTCATGCCTGCTGCTGCAGCTTTCTTCCCAAGCCACAGAAAAGGAAATCCACAGGATTGTTTTGTTTCCTTGATAGTGTTAGGTTTTGATGTATCATCAGCAAAACTTTCCAGGTCTTTACAAATAGTGTAACTGTTAATTTTGTAGGGCTCGAGACATGTTTCCTAATCCCATTTTACAGCTAGAGGAAGTTAAGATCAGGTTTTAGAATGATGAAAGGTAGCTTTTTGCAGTTGAGATTATTATATATCCTTTTGTTTGGATATTCTGAGCTTTACAAGAGTCGGAAGACATTTGAAATTAGAAAGTTAGCATTCCTGTCTCTGAGGTGATATGGTGTTTCCACTGATGGGTAATTCAGTATGCTTTGTCAAGTAACTTTGAAAAGAAGCAGGTACAGCCTCACCAAATTGTTTATCCGGCTGAGCCATTTTTTCAAACAACAGGAGGTGACAGTAAATGTAGAAGTCAGTCTGCTGATTTTCTTTTTTCCCCTCAAATAACATTGTCAGCTGTGTAGGGACTTGGTGGATGAGTTTTCATCTCTCTAGGATGATGGCAAATGTAGGATGTTGTCCTAGGAGTTTTTCCGGGGTGATAACATTAATCTCAGTTGATGACTTTATTATTAAGACCTGTCCTTGTCTGTCACCTTCAAGAAAGCTGACAGTTTACTTCCACAAGATTATGTACTTTTGTTAGCATCCTGGAAACATTGCCTTAGAATTGCCAGAAGGCAATTTAGAAGACCTTTACAAAGTCTGCACTTCACACTGGGGGAGAAAACCCTAACGCATTGTGGTCGTAATGATGGATTTTTAGGGGAGTGTGTTAGTGAGAGTAATGGATAACCAAGTGCTGCTTTCAGGATAGTTTTAAAAATTGGATAGATTTTCTGGTCTGTCACTAAGACTGTCAGAAGATGATGCATCCTGTAATCAGCTCAAACATTTGCCTAGGCTGTGCTGTAGGTGTTTGGTGTGATGTCAAGAAGCATGATTGTGAGGCAACTTTAGTTTTTTTAAGGGGTCTCGAGTCCTGTGGCAGAGCCAATAAGCAAACAAAAATTTCCTTGGAAGTAAAGGTTTTGTAGCATAGCTGAACTCTTTATTCCCTTGAATAATTCCAGCTTCTCTCACTGTTTGGAATTCTGAATTGACAGTTCTGTTTCCAGTGTGGGTTGTCCTTTCAGGGCTGACAGTGTGTTTTCATTGTCACTAGCAGCAATCTAAAGTGGTGACAGCAGTTTTGACGGTACAGTAGAGCTCACAAGTATGCTTCCAGTGAATCTTTTCCTTCTGACAACTGCTTCTGTTAGGAAATGTAGACTGGTAGTATGTCGGATCATGGATCTTCAGGAAGACTTTTTCTATCACTCACACCATTTCTCTCCAACTTCCTTGTCAGCCTTAATTTTCAAGTGATCTTGTTCTGATGTATTTCCACTGGAAGGGAGAATTTCTTGTACAGGTCTACATTTCTGAAATACTTTGTTTTGAATTTATTTTTTTTTAATTCTTATACCCACTCCTAATTTCGAAGGAGGAAAATTTGTCTAAAACAGTCTTCAATATCAGCAGTGTATTTGATGATCTTCATTTCAGTCATCTGGGTTATATATGCCATTATGCAGGTCTTGGTTTGTAAGGCCTTTATTTTTACATCTGGATATCTCTGACGTGTGGCATATCCGAGAGTATTAATCACATGGCATTCCTTCTGGCAAAGCCCTTACATCTAGTGAGAGTGATGTCTGATTTAAGTAGACAGGGAGTTCATTTTTGTTCCTATCTAGATGATTGCTTGGAACAAGGTAGGTCACTGCAGGAAGTGACTGTGGCTCTGAATTTCTTTGACTTGATGAGCATGGAGAAATGCAGTGCTTTTCCTTTTTCCCCAGGAATGTCCACTTAAAACACATCTACCTTTGGTAGGGTACTTGTCTTGGTCAGCAAAAACCATTGGGAATCGTAACGCAGACATTCAGGAAGACGTGGTGTTCCTAATTTTACTACAAATTATTTTTTCATGGCAGGTAAACTGAGGGGGAGAAAGTGTTTGGGTTTGAGAGTTGCTGCACACAACCCCAAAGAATACACTGCAAAAACTCACTGGGTTGCCAGAGGATTTATCTGAGATGGGTGTATCCAGAATTGTGGAAAATACTCTGCTATGTTTAGGAAAGTAAAGGTGGATAGAACATTTCCATGACAACCACAGATTCTCACCAGAAGTAGCATTAATTTTGATAGCGCAGAGAAGATCCAGCCTTTGCTATTTGCTAGGAAGCAATTACCATGGCTGAGTGTAAAGTGACCATTGAAAGATTTTCAGTTAAGCCACAACAAAGCTGCTGACAGTGGGTGAGGCGATTTGAACCTGTTTTGCCTCGATGTTTCAGTCCTGGGGGAAAGGCTGCATCTTGAAAAATGGAAGAAGAGATGTATAGCAAACAATCTTTGGATGACTGTAATGGCTGCCATTGGATTGTTGTAATTGTGTGCTCATGGTGAGTAGGTCTAAAGGTGTGGGCTAGATGAACTCCTTGATGTGGTCATTGAATTTTTCAGCAGTAGTCAGGGAAGTAAAAGTAATGATGAATCATTGATTTTAGGAGATATTGAAGATGCTACAAACATTAGTAAATAACCGGCTTTAATAGGTATACAGGTTAGATAGGCAGGTATATAAAATGGGTATGTGACTGTGTGTTGGGATTTATACTATGAAATAAATTATTGAATTCATTATTAGTTGGACTGAATAGAAAAAACTGTCCTCCCAGTTATTTAGTGGTAGGAATTGGTAGGAAGGCTTCACTCCCGAGTAAACACAGTGCACTAGTTTGAAAGGGTTTTAAGTGTACATGTTATCCAGAAGAAGGGGTTAGTCAGCAAAGTGAGTTGTCGCGAAAGTCAGAAATGAGCATAGCCAAAAGTTGCATCTAAAGCTTGCAAAGGGTGTAATCAATAGAAGATAATTCTTGCCAAGCCGTTAGGTAGAGGGGTTAAGATAAAGTCAGAAAATTTAATCCTGTGCCTGTATTGCCAGTAAATGAAACAATGTAAAGTACATCAGGAGAGGGCTAATAGAGCTCGGAGGAAAATGGAAATTGTTACCTTAAAGTCAGAAGAAAAATTGATTGAGGGAAATTTATATGAAAGTTGGGAGATGAGGGAAATGGATACAATGAAGAAGAATATGCTTAGGACATTCTGATGGTGGAGTTGGATGGGGTTTCATTCGTGTTAAGAAACACGGGAACATCATATGGAGTGACTGCATAATAGAAATGAGGTGTAATTCAGTATTGAGAAATGAATATATTCCTCATCAAAGATTTCTTTAAATTAAGAAATTTAGGAATTGAAACAGAAGGTGGCAAATGATCACAGGAGCCGTCAAAGTCTTACAGTCCCCAGTAATGGCAAATACAGTCTTGTGAGTTTGAGAAGGCATGTTTCAGGCAATAATAGAGAATTGGGCCTCCGTGGATGCTGGAGAGGGAGTTTTCATCAGGGACTGTACTGATAGGACAAGGGAGAATGGGTTTAAACTTCAGCAGGGAGAGTTCAGGGTAAGTAAAAGGAAGACGTTCTTAACTGTGAGGGTGGTGAGGCACTGGACAGGTCGCCCATTTACCAAAGAAGTGGTGAATGTTCATCACTGGCAGTGTTCAAGACCAGGTTGAACAGAGCCTTGTACGACATGGTCTAGGGTGCCATGGTCTAATGTCTGGTCTGATGTCCCAGAAAGCCTGAGGCTGGGCTCACTGTTCGTGCCTGTATTTATTTATGTTTAAGGGCCAATTGCTGCAAAACCATTTTCTTGTTAGGCATGTCCTTTGAGCTCATGGCTGTCCATCTGGTGTTTGAGTTAATTTTGCTGATTTTAAGACATATCAAACATTTCTTTCAAAATGTTTTAGAAACAAAACAAATATTTTACTCTTAAGTATTTGTTAGCCTGAACTTCTTTTTACTGTTAAAATCCAACGCTTCCCCCAATAGTTCGCATGTTTAATATACAGGTAGTAGTCAGTTGAACTAAAAATGGAAGAAAATGTTACTGCCCAGCATGTTGCAAGAAGCACGAGCATTATCAGCTCAGACTCTTAAGAAGAAGGGGAAGAAAGCGGTCCCTAAGCTCAAAAGAATGATGTAGGGAACTTCTGGTCTTATGAGATTTATCTTTTTGTAGTGCCTCTATTTAAAAAATCAAAAAGGCCATTTCAGGAAGAGCCTTTTCAGCAGAATTAGGCTGAATTACTTCCTGTATGCTGAGGTTTTTATGTTTCACTTTCATTCGGTGCAGTTTGTGACTGACTGATATTGAACGCAGTAGTTTTGTGTCCTTTACCAGTTTTTTAAATCTCATCAGAATCCAGTAATGCTTGAAGTGATGCCTTACATCTTCTGAGAAAGTCAGTTCTGATCATTTGGAATTCTTATAAATGGTTGTCAGGTAGCAGCAACTTAAGAGGCTCTAATAAGAAGCATATTTGGTATCCTATTTTTTAATCTCTTAGAACTCTTTGTGCTAACTGAAAGAAGAGGAGCTTAGAGTAGACTCAGTTACACATTTGATGTATTTTAAATAGGAAACCTAAGCTGATGAAAGTATGTATATACTTGTGTTGCTCCATTTTAAAGTAAAAATTGCAGAGATCATTTATCACCTGGTTATTCTGAGCTTACGGAATTTGAGGTAGGTGACGCATTTAATATAACACATTAGGGCATTTCTAAAAAGACCTTTAAAAGCCACGTAGCATAGTTTCCTAAATTTTGTACTACAGAGTTGCAGATACTTGCAGCGTGTTGGATATTCTGTATCTGCATTAAGGTGCATGGAAATCACAATCTTTTTTGGATTTAAAGGGGGGATGTAAGGAGAGAAGTACCTCGTAACGAAGCACTTCGAGACCTGATACGCAACCCATTGATTTAAGGGGAGTAGTCTTTCCACACAGTTCTATAGCTACTGTTTTATGCTAAGTAACTCCAAAGTGCAGCACTGTACATGTGAAAATCATCACGGGTAGCTATAAATGCTGATCTGCTGTGTTACATAAGACAATACTTGAAGTCAGTGCTGAAAAAGGCCCCTCTGGATAAGCAGTGGCAGGATTAGAGGCTGCAGGTGTGGAGGAGGGGAAGGACAGCACTGCTGCCTTTGCAGAAGTGAGCATTTTCATCTTCACCTAAAATTTCACTCTCAATTTATTTTTTCTTGTAGGCCTTGCCTGGATAGAAGGAACACAGGATTGTGTCAAATTAACTTAAAATGTGGATTTGGAGGGCGAAAAAAGGCCCTTGTACTGACTTGCAAACTGAGTTAAACTAAAGCTAAGACCCCTTATTTCTGAGTGAATATGGGTTATACAATTAGTTTGGCTAATTTTCTCTGTGGAGAAGTGTTAAGATTTATTAGTGCAGCTTTCTTTTAAGCCCAGGTTATGTGGTCTGCCTTTCAGATCTCAGTTCTTTATAAAATATTTCACTTTCTCATGCCTTGCAGCCTTGGAGAGTAAAACGAAGATTTGTTGATCTGATGTGAAGAACTAGCACATCAAAGTGACAATTCTGTGAAATTTTGCTTTACAACTTCCATGTTATTGTAAGATAAGTGATGGGATATAGGAGAGGAGTGGCTGGAAGTGCTTGGCTAAGAGATTGAGATGGAGACAGGATATAAAATGCTGTGTTGTTGAGTAGGAGTTCTCTTCTGACTTCTCTTTTTTTAATTGCATTGCAAAGGAACCATGACGACCTCAGGAAAAGAAAATTTCCGACTGAAGAGCTACAAGAACAAATCTCTAAATCCTGATGAGATGCGTCGCAGGCGGGAGGAAGAGGGTCTTCAGCTAAGGAAGCAAAAGAGAGAGGAACAGGTACTGTACTACAGTTGGGGCAACTGTAACCAGTCCTTAAACAGTCTTGTCTTACACTGTCTCTGGCTCTTTGCTTCTCCCAAGCCCATTATTAGTTGTTCCTCCCTACTGAAATTCATACATAGTCTGAAATCAGTCGCCTGCAGACCTCACTTCCTCTTCTGCAGGCTTTGCAGAACTGTGCTCCTCGTTCACTCAATTGTAAGACTGGCCAGAGCAGCTTAAAGGTGATTTGAACAAAGCTGTTTGACCTTGCACAGCTTGCACTGAGGGTGACTTGGGAGCCTCGTTTGATTTTTGCTTAGGTTTTTGCAGTTTTTTAATTCCCCTCACCACCTGAGTTGTGCTGTCTCTGATCTCTGAGGAGTGGGAAGCTGGGGTGAAATGTAAGGAAACATTGCAGTTAGAATAGAAGCAGAAGGCCTGACCAAGTTCTTGTAATTTGCAGTAATGATTTTCTTGAGGGAAGAAATAAGCTATTGACCTGATTCTTCTCAGTTTTCTGTCCTTAAGTTTCAGTTCATGACGTAAAAAAAGCTCAGGCTATGTTTATGCTCATAAGGCTGGTACCTTAAGTAGTGGATTTCATTTATCTTGTGTGTGAAATGATTGAGATGAAAATGCTTGGAAAAGAAGTCTCTCTGCCTCCTCATGTCTTGCTGGTTCTTGCAACTTTGTTCACATTGCCAAGTGGTGGGTGTTCTGCCGGTTTCTGTTGTATCAGGAAGCAGCAGTGCTAACAAGGTGTAATGGTTTAAGTGCAGCTGGCAACTAAGTACCACACAGCTGTTTTCTCACTCTCCTTCCCCCTATTGGAATGGGGAGGAGAATCAGAAAAAGGGTAAAAAACACCATGGGTTGAGATAAGAACAGTTTAATAATTGAAATAAAAATCTAAAAATAATAGGAAATAGAAAGAGGAAGAAATAGGCCCTGCCCTCCCAGTGATGCACAGTGCAATTGCTCACCACCTGCTGATACCCAGCCTCTACCTGAGCACAGATTGGCCCCTTCCAGGTAACTCCCCCTGTTTTCTATACTGAGCATGATGTGCTGTGGTATGGAATACCCCTTTGGCTAGTTTGGTTCAGGTGTCTTCTCTCTGCTCCCTCCTGGCTTCTTGTGCCCCTCCTCACTGGCATGAGAGCATGAGAGACTGAAAAGTCCTTGACCAGAATAAGTGCTACTTAGCAATAACTAAAACATTGGTGTGTTATCAGCACTGTTCTCAGGCTAAAGCCAAACCACAGCACTGTACCAGATACTAGGAAGATAATTAACTCTATCCCAACCAAAACCAGGACACAAGATGTGTTGGAAAGCACCTCCTGATAAAAACAGGTAGCACTGAAGAGGTCTTTTTGTTCTTAGTTGTGTCCATTGGAAGCTTTAAGGGATTGGTTCAATTTCAAACAAAATTACAATGGAGCCCTTTTCATCAGTGTTGAGGTTTCTGGAGTTAGAATGAAGATAGTGTTTTCAGTGGTAGGTCAAGTCTGATCTGTTCTGTTCAATATTGTTTTCACAGTGTCAATAACAGATGCTGTCAAGGCAAGGCAGGGGGATTTCTAGGAGGGAATTGCAATACTTCTTGCTGGTTTTGCTCAGTACGTACAGGTTGTATTTCCAGACTACTGGTCACACAGAATGTCATGGGTCTTTGTACGTAGTACTAAATTAGGAAAATGATGAATCATTTTCTGTCTTACTTGTGCCTCTGAGCTCTGTGGAGCAGATAACCACAGGTTGGCTAAATAAAACTTGTGGCAGTATTTCCTTCTCTTAAGGGAAGTTTTTGGTCTTAACTGGACTAATACTGGAGCAAAAGTGGAGCTGCAAGCGAAATCTGCAGCTCTGCAATCTTGGACATTGTATAGTTGCTTCTCTTTTATGTATTTGGCACATGGCTTATTGAAGTTTGTATGCATTTTGGTTTGAGATTGTATTTGAGCACATTTGTTGAGCTTGAGTGGGCACATCATACAGTAGCTTAGAAGGAATAGCATTCTGTAAGGATGCCTATCACTCATCTAGCATTGCTGTAGACTTGGCAGTTTTACATGTTTTTACTGTTTCCTCCCCATCTTCTCTGGAGAGAAGAGTAACAGCAGGTCTGTTGTCAGGGCTCTGTCTTGCCTGTCTGTAGTGGCGCATGTCTGACGTGGTTCAGTGCTGGAGCCCTGCTTCCTGAGCTCTACAGGTCAGGCGACACCCCAAAGCCATCTTGTTATTGATAAAGTTCCTTCCAGTGCAACAGTTGGATTAAGGGGAGAAGTTGTAGCCTCTCCAGCTCTACTCATGACGTCTCACACTGCGTACTTTCTCTAAGTGGTAGCAACCAAATTCTGTTCATCCCAGTATAATTTCAGTCCAATGCAATCATCCTCCAAAGCCCTCTCGTTCCAGATCTTCTACAAAGATCTGTTACACACAGCAGTTTTTCAGGTCTTTGAGCCCTCAGCAAGAAAGCAATTTTCTGGAAGCTGTAGGTGTCTTGTAGGTGTAGCCTATTGCTGTTTCCATTTACTCCATAACTAAACTCTCTTCATTACTGTGGAGTCTTATAGCCAGTGTATTAGCTTCTTTCAGGTGATAGCATGTGTCGTCTTTTTTATTGCAGCCTAATATTTAATTTATATCTTAAATGCTTTCTCTCTTTAGCTGTTTAAACGCCGAAATGTTGCAACAGCTGAGGAAGAGGCGGAGGAGGAAGTGATGTCAGATGGTGGCTTCCATGAGGCTCAGATGAACAACATGGAGATGACTTCTGTAAGTGATGAGAAAGGAATACACTGTTGAAAGTGGGGAGACCTGTTGTGCATTGACTTGAGGGGAATGGAATTTAGAAGACAACCCTTAAACACCTGTCTCAGTCAACTGCCTTAATCATGTGAGAGAAAAATATTATAGATAGTGGTTGCTTGGTGGATATACTTTCAAGTAAAAAATGAAAGAAAAAGTCATTGTTCCAGGCCGACTGATTACTTCCATTATGGGTGATTATGGATAATATTTTGTGATGATAAACTATTTCCCAGGGTTAAGTTTTTTAAATCTGAATTTCATAATGCTTGAGATTTGAAATTTGAAAGTACAAACCAGATAATGTGTCATTGCTGTTTACAAAGTAAAAAGAGGCTCAGTGGAAATCTTTGTTAGCAGACTTTAAGGGGCAGCCATTTTTAGCCAGGATGCTGGAAATACAGCTAAACCTAGCTTATCTGTTTGCATTCCAGTATCTGAAAGGGGCCTATAGGGGTGCTGGGGAGGGACTCTTCATTTAGGGACTGTAGTGAGAGAACAAGGAGTAACAGGTTTAAACTTAAACAGGGGAAGTTTAGATTGGATATGAGGAAGAAATTCTTTCATGTAAGGGTGGTGAGGCACTGGAAT
>JANRGW010002177.1:27507-39909 GCA_024733675.1 Psilopsiagon aymara | reverse complement strand
TACTGTAAGGGTGGTGAGGCACTGGAATGGGTTGTCCAGGGAAGTTGTGAATGCTCCATCCCTGGTGGTGTTCAAGGTGGGGTTGAACAGAGGCTTGGGTGGCATGGTTTAGTGTGAGGTGTCTCTGCCCATGGCAGGGGGGTTGGAACTGGATGATCATAATATCCTTTCTAACACTAACTATTCTATTGATTCCATGAGGACTTGTCCACTACTATTACCTGTAAAAGAAGGTGGTGGTTTCCTCATTTGTCTTTGTTCAGTTTTAGTTTCCAGTTATTGCATGTTGATTGTTCTGGATTGTTACTTTGCTGTTTTGTTCAAAATCTTTCCCACATACAAGCTGTGTAGCCAGTAATCTGATTCATACACAGCATATAGGTTGCTTGCTTTTCGTGTTTTGCACTGTTAGCTATCATGGCTGTTTATTTAATACACTTTTGGTTTTCTTTGAACATGGTCCACAGTCTGGCCAGTATTACGTTGTGTTTTTCTCCCTGCTTGATGGTAGATTTAATTATCTTTGTATGCTTATTTTTCAAATGGGCTTAGTAGTCTTAGGTGGCTGGCAGTGCTGGTGTGTGCCTATCATTAGGTGCATTGGCATTGTATGTTTTAGGCTGGATTTGGATACAGAGCACACTTTAAAGTGTAGTTGCTGATTGTCCACACCTGCTCCCCAATAGAAGAGTTAAAGCACAGCTGGCCCAAGCACCTTTTGGATGAAACTAAGTCAGACAATGTGCTTCTGCTGTGAGAGTCAGTTTAAGCCCCAGCAGTCATAGCTGGAAATAACAGCTCCTTCCTCTTAGAGCCGTATTATGTGGGTGCTGAGTCTCAGCTTGGCACATCTGCTCCTACTGCACTGTTGGCTAAAGACAAGCTAACTTTAAGTTGCCGCACACCAGTGTCAATCTTAGGCCCAATGTGCTTGTAAGGGTTTTATTTTTCCTTTGAGAAGGTAGGTTGGGATGTTGAAATGAGATCATAGGAGATCCTTAGCTTGGATGGGATGTTTCTTTTTTGCTTTCTGTTTACCTCAGTTCGGTATTACTCAATTTCATGTATGTCAGCTTTTTACCGGGTTATTTTTATAGACTTAGGTTAGTTTTCAAGCCAGTCTACCTTTCTAATTTCAAAGTTAATTCTTTAAAACCTTTTCAAACTCTGGTATACTTTGTTAGAGCAACAAAATCCCCCACCCTTTACTGTCATCCCCACCTCACTTCTTTTTCTTTACAGTTTCAAGAGATAAAAAAGGAATTATACAAACCAGTAGTTTCCCAATTTTTACTTAATTCTATGTTTTCATACGTAAAAAATGTTTAACAATTTTCGTGTCTACTAGGGAGTCAGAGATACTTCAGTAATAAAGCAAGAAATGAAGTTGTCGTCCTCCTCTCTCAGTACAGAATTTAACTTGTTTTAGATAAATCTGGGGCATTTTCTCTATAGTTTCTCAGTGTTGCTCTGCATTCCTTACAGGTGATTTTGAGCAGCTGTTGTTCTGGTATTTTTATAAAGTGTCTTGGGTGCAAATGTAATGGATAAAGAATTCTGCTTAAGCGGCATTTAATCTTCAATATATATGAGGGATGCATTCATCAACTCTGATTTTACACTTGGATTAGTCCAGGGACTGCTGTTTTCCTTGGGGATTCCATGTATTTTGCTTTTGCGTATGACCCACTGCAAGTGTTAAGAAACTTACCAGGGAGTTGTTGACCAGGTTTAATGAGTTTTACATGTTTATTCAAAGCCTTGACACTTCACTGCAATGTTACGGTGTTCTTCTAGAAATATCTCTTTGCGGCCTAGGGCAGGTAGGAAAGCAACAGCTTTCCGCTGTGGGACTGCTGGAGTTTAGCTGTTTCGAGTCATTTTGGTCTCTGAGAGTGTAAATGAAGAAGGCACTGTACTAGCTGAAAACATAGCATTTTAGTTCTCTGGTAGCTGATCTGTAAATAACTTCTTCCTGCAAAATGATAATCCTGTCTTATTCGTGATGTACCTTATATACAAAAATGATTGCATCTTGTGAATTAGCTTACAGTAGTTAATTCTGAAAGCACTTAGATGACAGAAGGCTGCTTTAATGTTTCAAATCTCTCAGATAATGTACATCCATCTGTTCTTCAGTGAATGCATCACCTCTTTGCATATTGATGATTTCTGATGTAATTAAATTTTTATAATGTGTTTTACAGGCTTCTGGAAAAGCCGAGTTGAGCTTATTTCTGCAAATACAGAGTAAAACTCAAATCATTTATGACTGAAGCTAATTTTGTGAATTGATGGTCACTACAAAAATGCAGAAATAATTAAAAAGGTTTATTAGTACTAGTGTGTGTTCATTTTCTGAACTGGCTGGGATTTCATTTGGGTGTATTAACAGTAACAATAGTGTTATTTTTGTCACTTAAGCATTTAGCAAAATTATGCATTTTATTACTTGCCTATTTCAGTGCTGACCTGCCACGTCAGTTGCTTACAGATACAAATTGAAATTATGTATTAAATTAATGACACAAACACAGCATTTGAAGTTTTATTAAGTAAATTATATTATCCTAAACTGATAACTGATGCATATATTTGAAACAATGCTGTTGATAGTGTAAAAATAGATGAAAACTTTCAAGCTTTATTCATGACTATTTACAGAATCATTTGTGATGGAAGCTAAATTCGCTAGACTGTGAAGATATAAATCTCTTTTTTGGTCTTTATTATTATTGCTGATCTTTTTACGTTATTTAATGCTTTAAAAAATCCAGATCTTATTTTTAATGAGAAAACAAGGCGTAGTGTTGTCAAGCTCATAATGCCCAAACTATGTAGCAAGCCTGATAAATAGATTGCACTAATGTCAGATTACACATGCAGTGAAATTTGATGTTTGATGAAATGGAGTTATGAAACATCACTCCAAAACGCTAAGGTTTCCAGGCTTTGAGAAAAAACGTTAAATGAATATATTTCTCTGTGATGTTATGAAGAGTTCACTCTTTTTCAAGTGCTACTTTACTATATTATAGAAAATCAGACACATTTGCTTTTGATGCCCCTTGCTCCCGAGGTTGGAGTCATTAGCTTCTGGTTTGGATCATGTGCACCTCAGTGTCCTAATGCATTTTTTCCACTCATAAAAAGCAGGAGTCAGCAACGCCTCTGCTTGCTTCCATCATGTCCTTGCCTTGATGTGTGGAGCTTAGTTGTCTTTTTAGTATTAGCTTTCTCTTTATTGATTGAAGCTAATTGCTGGTGGACACATTCTTTGGAACACAGATTTTAGCTTTTGAGCTTGTAAGGTTTTATTTGGGGCAATTGTCATGCAGGTGCACGTATGGGAAAACTTGGAAACCATGTCTTTGGGATTTAAGTAATGTTTCCTTGAGGAAGCGGGGACAGGCGTGCAGAATCTACGAATCCTTCTCAATGCAGGACTTGAAGAACATCTGTAAATGTGTTTCTGTGGCTTTCATGGTAGCATACAATGAAAATTACCTTAGAGCTATGGTTTCTGGTACTTTCTTCTCACTTCGCCTGTAAGTTCAATGTTTTCACAAATGTCATGGAACAAAGTTGGAGTTTTTCTGTTCCACACCTCCATCATTCAAGCCTCTAGGTTTTTTGTTGTGAGATTATTATTGTTTGTTTTTTTAAACAATAAGAGATAGAGGACTTTCTAAATAAAGAAGGCAGTGGAGAGGTTAGGAGAATATCCTCCTGTACTCATGGAAATGTATTTTTTTACTGCTCCTGCTCCAAGGAGGCACAACAGCCCTGCTCTTTTCCAGTGTTGTATTGTTGTGCTATCTGAATCCCCCTCTCAGTGTAGCCTGCTGAGTGTGTGGTGCGGTTCATGGCCACCTGAGGACAGTAGTTCTATAAATGTTTAAAAACCTTGTTATTTTCTCTTTGCATACATTTTCATGTGCATGTGAATCTGACTACATTTTGTTCATGTCTGTCTTGATCTGCTCAGCATATAACTTGAACCTAGGGGCACTGGAGTCAGGATGTGCCAGCCTCAAAGGTTATACAGCTGGAAACCTAATGCCAAATTTAAGATCTAGCTGGAATGTTTTACACTCCACTGTTCTTGTGTATTGTTTGCATGAACATGTATAGCCAAATGTGTGGATAGTCTGGAAATTGTGTTTATTTTTTTTATTTCTATTAATATGCAGCTAAATTTGGCATGTTTTTTTAACTTCTCTGAGCCTCATTTAACAATTCTTATCACTTTTTTCTTCGAGTTTGGAGAACTTCACTGCTAGCAGCATTTTTTGCCAGGCAAGCTATGAGCTGTTTCTGGCCTGCGCAGGCTGCCTAGTGATGTCTGCTTTTGACCACTGGGCATCAGTGCAGCCAATTTAAGACTTGAGAGTGATAAGGCTGTATACTTTAGCTCTTTTTCATTTACCTGAAAGATCATAGTAACAAGAAATGAAACTTTAAATTATACCCAAAAATATGGCTGCTCTGAAGGCTGAAGACCAGAAGCAGTTGATAATTTTTGAGATACATATTATGCCTGTAATCAGATAAGAGGGAATATAAATTCCATTTGAAAATTATCTTTGTCCAGTTGTTAGCAAGTAACATACTTAGTTCTTCTGGTAACGTGAATGCTAATGGTTCTTGTGAATTCTCTAGGAGGGCAAGCAGTTTCTGAATTTTGCAGAATGTGGTGCTTACAGAGTTCATGATCAGACTTTTTGATAGAAGAAATAACTTGTTAGGAAGTTGTCTGCAGTATTGGTTTCTCCAGTTGTGTCACATACAAATTATTCCTGGGTTCTTGGAATTTGAAATCAGGAGTAATTCTTTGAAATCAGTTGTGAATGCTTTATCTAATTAACAAAATACAGCTTTTCTAATTTTCCACATTTTATTTTTTGTCTCCTTAGAATGTGAAAGCATTTGCATCTTCAGACAGCCTAGCCAAGGTCCAAGAAGTAGCAAGCTGGCTTTTGGAAATGAATCAGGAACTGCTCTCTGTGGGCAGCAAGAGGCGACGAACTGGTGGATCTCTTCGAGGTAATGCTTCCTCAAGCCAAGTAGATGAGGAGCAGATGAATCGGGTTGTAGAAGAGGAGGAGCGGCAGCAAAGACGACAACAAGAAGAACAGCATATTGGGAGGAATGGGGAGATAGGAGGAGAAGAACCTGGATTTGATGATGGGCATGAGTCTCAGCAGGAACAGTTGGAAGAAAATAACAATAGACTTATTACAGTGGATGAGGAATCCACTTGTAACCAAGATGAAGATGATGATGAACATACTGGTGATCAAGATGAGGAGGTGGAAGAGGAGGAGGAAATGGACCAGGAGAGTGATGATTTTGATCAGTCTGATGACAGCAGTAGAGAAGATGAACATGCTAACAGTAACAGTGTCCCAAATTCCAATAGCATAATGGACTTGCCCATTCACCAGTCATCACCATTCTATGTGAAGACAAAGGTGAGAAACTACTTTTTTGTTTTATTGTTTGTTTTCTTAGTCCTTGTTAATTCAGGATTTTGGTTAGCTATTTGCATGTTTATTTTAAAGTTTTACAATGAAGCAAAGGTTTTAGTACTTAGAGCTCATTATGAAGAATTCATGTACTCCACAAAAATTATGCTGGTTTAGCTGTTAATAAAATTATTTGCATGCATTTGACATGAGCAAATACTCGTATATATTTTAAAGAATAGGGCTCTGATGAGCATGTTCAAAAGATCAAGGTGCTTCTTTATATTTTTTCATGTCAATTCATGCACTTAAGACCCTCTCAACATTATTTAAGATGTTTTCCTTCTCAAAGCAGGCAAGAAGGAAGGTAAGCAATTGTGCATCTGTGATGGTCTTTGAGAATATCCTGTTCATTTAGATCTGTAATAATGAGTTCATTGACAAAATACAGATAAAATAAATAAATGGTTATGGAGTATTAGCTCTAGTGTAGATCAGTAGTTCACCATATGTTCAAATTTTTTCAGGAAGGATGAATTGTGTTAACTCTTAGCAGCAGTGAAAAAGAATGAACAGTGATACTGAGTAATGAAAAAGAAGATCAGGAAAGTGTTCTTGTGGAAGAATGGTATTACTAAGCCTATGTACTGATTCCTGTTTCTTAACCATTAGTTGGTAGTAGAACACTTAGCCTTTTCTCACCTTTCAAGAAACAAAATGGCAAAACCCTCTCAAATTTTTGCAATGCACTTGAAAAAAAAAAAAAAAATCTCACCCAAAACACCTGATGAAAAACAAACCCACAAAATTCTGTTAACAGAAGTTAACAGGGTTCGCTGTGTGTTCAAGCGTGAACATAAATGTACAGAGATGGAGAGCTGGTCTTGAAGATGCAGTAGAACAGGTAAATAGGATGAACACTTGCTTCTGGAAGCTGCAGAAATACGGTTTTGGTAATAGCGATTAATACGCCATTCACTTGTCAGTTGAGATATTTTAAACACTCATCTTTGATTTTTGAGAAGTCAAGGTTATCACATAATTTTATAGTAAATTATATATTTTCTATTGATAATTCTACTGTTCAAGGTATGAAACATATGCTTTCTAATTTGAAGTGAAACACTGTCATATTCATGTCATTCACTTGGCTTTTTGCAACTCAAAATCTCGGTTTTATTCCAGTGCGTTGCTTTTGCCTGTTTTAGAATGACTTACTGAGTATTCTATAACACTTTGCATCCAGTATGCACTTGATGTTTAATGTAGGAAATTCTTACACTCAAAAATATATTTTTAAGTCTCTGAATTGGAAACTTTGTATTGCTTTGTTAAATAACCATAATCAAATTATATGCAGAGCAGAGCATAGTTTTTAGTGGTGGTCAGTTCTGAAGTGTTCATCATCATCTCCCATAATGAATGTAGGTTTTTTCCATTCTTTTTTTTAAAGTAGTATTTGACATAAACTGAAACCAGCTGGGCTCGCCTGAAGGAAGTTGTCTGGAAGATTTTTTTTTATGTGGATGCATAATTTCTGTGTGGTCTGATAGTTCCTTTGTGTATTGTTTTGGTGTAGTGCTAGCCATTTTCGTACTTTGTCTCCAGTCTGTGCTCGTGCAAGAACTGTTGGGGAGCTAGGTAGCTAATTGTATTTGGGACTTATTCTTAATTCATGATGCAGTTCTGTTTTAGCTAGTTTTAACTGTGTACCTGAAGTGTCAGCTTGAAATGAGAAGGTTGATGATTCAGGAGAGCCTTTGTTGAATTCACCCAGGAGTCTTGAAGAGTTCTGCTCTGTATTGACTTCTGCATAAACTAAAGCATATTTTCAGAGAAATTTCACCATTTATAAACAGGAAAGAGTTCAGCAAAGCGAATCTAACTCAAGCTTGGGTTAATAGTGTGATAGCTATCATCTGTGTTTAAATTTCTGCACCTTTACTTTCTTCCTGTTATCTGAGGGGTTTTTTGACCATTGCAATTTATTATTTTCATGTTGTACCAAAGAGCTGTTTAATAAGCAGGGCTTCTTTCCCCAAGTACATAATAAAGTTCATTCCTGAAAGGTCTCTTAAATATAAATAAGGACACTGTGACAATTGGGCATGTAATTTTTAATTCTCATTATGATATTTCCCTGAGTATTCTGATTTTTGAACATCCACCTTGAATCACAGATACCAGAAATGAGACTAAACTCCAGTATCAACTGCAGAAAAGACAAAATTTGTTCATGCTATATATTTACTTGTTTACGTAACAAAACTGTGCCACTGTCGGTTTTGACTGCAGCATTGCAATGGGATTTCTTGTTATAATGATTTGTCTTACATGTGCAAGCGTTTTTCTGAGAGCCTTCCATTCTGTAAGTATGGCCTGTGTCCTCTGTACCTAGAGATACAAATTGATGCTTGGTTGTATTAAAGTGACTTAGTTTTCTCACATCCAGTGTTCTTCATCGGGGCCTTTATTGTTTGTTAATTTTTGTTCCAGTTTTTGTCATACCTTTAATATAAAAATATAGCACAGGAGGGCAAAGTAAATAATATGTGCGGGACTAACAGAAACATACACTTGATGCTGATTCTTCACTGACTGCATTGTATTTGTGGCATCCATTTTCAGTGCTCTGTGATGACTTTGTGTTGCTTGAACCCCTTAGGAATGGTCATATAACAATTAACCACAATGTAAGCATATGGATATATTTACAGTGAATCATATATTTCACAGCAACTCCCCTTAAATGCTCTTATCCCTCAGTGCTTGTGGGATCCTGTAGCACTGCAAAGATGAGAATGTGTTACTTGTAGTCGCCATCCCTGGGAAATAGCTCATGTAAGTTGACATTCTTGCTTACTTTTGATTTAAATCGTTTGTCTACTTGTGTTCATTCTTTTGAAAGTGTAGTATTAACAAATATATCATACCAGCAGTATTTTATCTTTATCAAAACTGGTGCATGTGGCATACGTGATAACCATCATGTTTTTATGGAAAAATTGGCATCAACACTGTTAATCCTATGTCAACCACCACTGCATTATGTTTTCTTGGACTGACACCTTGTTTTCAGCCTGTGTTTATCCCGGTTTTCCTCTGTTTCTTTTTGTATGGGAGATGCTCAATCCTTCTGAACAACAGGCACTGTTCAACAAGAGTCTTTGCAACAAAACCCCTCTTGCTTAAACTTTTATTTCAATTTCTTTTTCAACATTAATTTCCCTTCTATTTACTCTGTCATGAAGCTTAGCAAATGAGGACGTATGAATCCAAACATTATTTCTGTATCTAAGTATTTGGATTGTAGTGGTGACCCATCATTAAGGGGTCAGACATTCTGCATGAAGCACTAGCTTCCCAGTTATTGTTGTCTTCAAATGGAGGTTTGCTTGTTGCAGGATTGTGGGCTGGGATGGTGATTGATTTGTTGGTTAACCAGAGCTTCCTAAGAACCAGGAAACAGATTATCTAAAATGAAGATGAAAACTCCTTGTATAGTCGGGTCTACAGCCACAATAACCATTTTTCTACCCCTTCAGCAATTGTCATATTTGAACATTTGCTTCATTACTAAATATAATGATTTTTTTACAAATGCCTTCTGTATATAACATATATTACATATAACAGTGCTAAAGGCTAAGAAGCAGCTTAATTTTCTTGTAAAAGTGGTATACTTTGATGAAGCAGCCTCTGATTCCAGTGCCATGCTGTCTTGTTTGACTGTCATTCAGCGCATGTGTGTAAGTAATAGTGTCTTCTCTCGGTTGTTCGATGACCCTGGAGTGCAAATAAGCTGGATTGACTTGGTGGAGCTAGGACAGGATGTATCACAGGAAGACCTACCTCTTGGAGCTTAAATACCTGTCTCTCAGGTTCTGAAATAAATCTAAAACCATGCTGACATCTGTAGCTTTTAGCTCTCAAGTACTGCAGTCTGGGAGAGAATTTCTTGCTGCAAGGTGCCTGATCCAAGCTAGCACATAGAAACACAAGGATATAAAGGTTTCTTTTTTTCAGTGATTTCTGCCTTTGTATGGAAGGATAGCATTGATTATTTTGAAGCTAAAGAAAATAAGATTGCACTGGGCACTTTGTGCATAGAGGGAAGTGAGAAGGAGCGCCTGTATGAAAGTCTGCTGTTATTCTGAGGTTGTTAATAAACAAAAGGCTTTGTAGAGGTAGGAGGAATGAAGGATGATAAGGGGAGTGCTGGTCCTTGGAAGAAGTTCTTTGTTTTGTGTACAGGCAATACATGCAATTGAGTGAAGGCTAGAATGCACTGTGTAGATAGGGCTGTGGTTTTGCAACAGTGCATGTCAATATTTTTTCTCTTCTGAGCAGCAGAGGGAGCTGCTGTTGCTTTTCTGTAGCCCTGTGGAGACCTGTGCAGAGTTCCTTTGCAAAGGCTTTTCCTGCGCTTGCAGCTAAAAAACAGAAGCATATTTTTTAAGTCTGGGGAATAAATAGAACTGGAACAGAAGGATTCAGTATTTTGTATTTGAGAAGAAATATGTTTCCAGTATATGAAATGATGTAGGAATATTTCCTTTAAAAATTAATATTAAACATTTTTAAATGGCTTGTATGATAAGAATGCAGTGTATAGTTCTCTCCTCTGTATGCATTAGAGAAAGAGAGAAACGTTATCCTACAGAAAGATTTACCCCCTCCCCATCTTTATTTTCTGCAGGAATCATGCATAGGTTGTGTAGATTCTTCATGCCTTTCATCTCCTAAGTTTGCTTAACAGTTAATGCTTTAAAGAGTTTAATTAAGTAATAGTATGGCTAAAGCCATGTCAAAAAGGATCCATGCTAAGAATCGCTCTAATTGTAAAAGCTAACAAAACAACAGCAAAACCAAACACCTGAAACAGAAACCCAACTGTACAACCCCAAACAAAACCAATAACCTCAATAACAGCCACTCTCCCAAGACGACAAAACCAAAAAGCGTTCAGCAGGATCTTTTTTACCCTCTTGCTTCTCCCTGGGATGATAAGTATATGACTCTAGTATACACAATAAATGGTCTTTACAGCTGCCACTCAGGATTACTTCTGCATTGCATAACAGTTTAGTTATTTTTGAGCAAGTTTTATAGTCTTATAGAATATTTTTTTGTTGTTGTTGTTTTTTTTTTTCTTGGTGTTTTTGTTGTTGTTTGTGTTTTTTTTTTTTTTGTTTTTTTTTTTTGTTTTTATCATTTTTTATTCAGGTATGGAATCTTATTTTTATATTGGACTGTAATAACATTAGAAATATTCATACTCTGAGATTAATATCAATCAACATGTTTAACCTTTGACTTCTTTCTCATTTATATATTACACAACTTAGTTGCTAATGATCCCAAGCATGCTGGATCATTTGGAAAGGTTATGAAACTGTCATTAAGATGTAGTTTGTTAAATGTCAAAGCATCCATGGAAGGAATGCAGATTCTCAAATTCTCTGGATAGCAAGGTTCTTCCCCATCTGTACTAACCTGCACCACGCTGCTTTACTACAAATATCAAAACTTCTTTTAAAGGTACTTTTCCCTTGCTCTGCTTTTGCTTATGTTAAGTAATGGCTTCAGTTGCTGTTTGAAGTTTGCAGAGGTGTAGCTGGTACTTCTGCCTTTTGTAAGCGAAATTGTTCCTGTACCATCACTTGCAGGTGAAACTGGTGTTAAATCTGCTCTGCTAAGTTTCCCTACTTTTTTTGCAGGTGGAACATGAAGCTTGCTAATTGATATGGGGGCTCTGCTTGTAGTAATGTGGCTTATCCAAAAACTTAAATAACTAGTTCAGCTTTCTCATGCAAAGTTCTTGAAATACCCAGTAATTAAATTTAACTGTTACGTTAAAATGTTACTTGCAGTCAAAGAACAGGAAATTTTCCATAATAAATCCTCTTTTTTCTTTCCTTTAGTGGAGGGTGTCTTACCTCTTTTCAGCATAGTTTTACAAATACTACTACAGAAATAAGTGGCATTGCTAATGTGTAATTTGTGAAGTAAATAATTGTGTTTAGAAGGGAAAGTCAAGAATCTCAGTGCCTGGGAAGGAAGAAGAGTAGTTCAACAGAAAACATTGTTGATGATGGTTTTGGTCTTAGTTTTGAGTATGATATTGTATCTATTTAAGTAGATTTTCATTTCTATCCACCCCAATTACAGAAAGATGAACATTTTTTAATGTGGAAATTGGTAGTACTGGTTTAGGTATTCTTTTCCCATTACCGAGATTGCTTACTAGACTGAAGACTTAGCTGAATAAGGCAAAAGCAATTTTCTGTTTCTGTGCCAATAACTGAGGTCAGTTACGCAACTCCAGTCAAGAAATTAATCTCAACTAGCCACACCGGAAAATAAACCTAAAGAAGTTTTGATTGTGCTGAATTTGTCTGTACGCTGTCTGACTTACTGAACAATTCCACCTTCTTTGCAGTGAAGCATTCATCCAGACTGTATACCTTTCTTATTTCCTGGTGGTTCTTACAGATATGTGCAGTAGTTTTTCCTGAACATGTATAGTATGTGGGATCAGGGAAATAGCTTCTTGGTTTGAACTTTCCCAGAATTGATGTGTTGCCACAAAGTTGTACGGAATTTTCTTTTAGTTCCTTGGCCTATGAAGAGCTCTTTAAAGGTAAATATTGGAAAGGAACTTGCCAGTGTTACTCAAACCGTAGTATCAGTTTATTTTCTGAGGAATAAATTAAATTGATACTTTCAGGATAGCTACGTGCAGCAGTGTCTCGTAGTTGCGCACTTTTTCACAGGGTTTCAAATCAATGTAAGTTAGGCACGTATGTGGCTTTTACTTTACATCTTTGTTCTCAAAATGAAAATGCGTTGTTTGTTTGTTTTTTGTTGTTTTTGGGGTTTTTTTTGTTGTTGTGTTTTTGTTTTTTTTTTTTTAAATAAGATCAACCCTCCC